>CM076569.1:671749655-671935669 GCA_034641835.2 Pinus albicaulis
TATCTTTGGGTGCATTACATACTCCTACATACCCAAGGAGAAGAGGACCAAACTAGAGCCCACCGCAGAGAAGGGTATCTTTGTGGGCTACAGTGAGACCTCCAAGGCCTTTCAGATTTACATTCTGTGAGAGAAAGTTGTTGTCGAGGCGGGATGTGAAGTTCGAGGAGGACGGGGCCTTTAGGAGGTCACGGGAGTTAGAGTATGCGGATCGACGGACCCTCGGCCCGGCCCGATTGAGTCGATCCTTGTGAGGGATCCGGTGGGCGAAGATCGAAGGAGGATCGGTACATCTATGACGATGTCGAGTCCGTCAGATGAAGCGATGGCTACTTGATCGAGAGGGTGGTACTACAAACACGCGGAAACGATCCACGACGATTCCTTTGGAGTCAACGATGGACGATTCACGGTACCTCAGCATCTACAGGTTCAGGTGCAGGCAGGAGGACAGCAAACAGACAGTCAGGAGTTCAGGCTCCTGATGTTGAGGAGGAGGAGTTTTATTCTCCAGCAGGAGAAGTGTGCTCGGGGAAGAGGAAGCCCAAGTGGCTTCAGGACACCTTGAGAGATGCCACATCTGTTGCTGAGCCTAAGAGGCCGGTCAGAGAGAGCAGACCACCTGAGAGGTTTTGTAGCTATATGGCAATGGCTACCAGCATCCTTGACTCTGAGCCTTCTAGCTATGAGGAGGCAGCTAGCCAGTAGGTCTGGAGAGAGGCCATGCGGGAGGAGTATTCTTCTATCATGAAGAATGATGTTTGGGAGGTGGTGCCGAGGCCTGAGGGCAAATCCGTGGTTACTTCCAGATGGCTTTACAAGGTAAAGCATGCTGCAGATGGCAGCATTGAGAAATTCAAAGCGAGGTTTGTGGCTAGAGGGTTCTCCCAGGTAGGGGGAGTTGATTATGAGGAGACCTTCGCTCCCGTGGCTCGATATACTTCGATCCGCTCCATTATATCGATAGCAGCAGAGATGGGTTGGAAGATCCACCAGATGGATGTGAAGACCGCATTTCTCAATGGCTTCATACGGGAGGAGGTGTACATTGAGCAGCCACAGGGCTTTGAGGTGCATGGGAAGGAGTCCCATGTGTGCAGACTGAAGAAGGCCCTTTATGGCCTGAAGCAAGCTCCCAGAGCTTGGTACTCCAGGATAGATACTTACTTGCAGAAGATGGGTTTCACAAAGAGTGAGGCAGATCCGAACCTTTACTATATTGTGATAGGTGGGGAGCCTCTCATTCTGGTGCTGTATGTGGATGACTTAGTCATTACAGGTGCAGAGAGACTCATAGAGCACTGCAAGAGAGATCTTGCGGCGGAGTTTGAGATGAAGGACATCGGCTTGATGCATTACTTTTTGGGTTTGGAGGTGTGGCGGGAGGAGGGGCATTTCTTCCTGGGACAGGGGAAGTATATTGTGGACATCCTTGGCAGATTCCACATGGAGGATTGTAGACCCATGTCGACACCGATGATCACCAACTGGAAGAAGCTTCATGCTTCGGATTCCGAGTTGGTGGATCCCACATTGTACAGACAGCTGATTGGTTCCTTGATGTATTTGGTGAACACTAGACCAGATATTTGTTTTGCAGTCAACACGATGAGTCAGTTTATGTGTGAGCCTAGGAAGGTTCACTGGGTGGCTGCAAAACACATTTTGTGGTACTTGCAGGGGACAGTGGATTATGGTCTGGACTACAGGCAGGGGGATGGAGTGAGATTGGCAGGTTACACTGATTCTGATTGGGCAGGTTGTGCTTCTGATAGGAAGAGTACCTTAGGGTGCCTTTGGCCTAGGGAAAAGTGTCCAAAAGAATTTAATTTTTCTCCTAAAGTGACTTTATAAAGTTATAAAGTCAAATCTAATTTAAAAGTGACTTTAAGTGATAAAGTTACTAAAGTGACTTTATAAAGTTATAAAGTCAAATCTAATTAAAAAGTGACTTTAAGTGATAAAGTTACTAAAGTCTAATTTTAAAGTGACTTTAATAAAGTCAATATAAAATTAGAAAGGAAAAAGTGACTTTGGAAATAAAAGACTAAGTGGGTCTTTATTAAAGTGGGGTGAATTAAAAAATAGAAAGTGAGATTTAAATGAGCATTTAATCTCGGCCCTAGATCTCAATCTATCTCAGCCATTGGATTTAGGGATTCCCCAAAAGTCACTTAGGGTTAGGTTAAAGGAGGAAAAGGAGGAAAAGGTCATTCATTCTTTCATGAGCAGATTGAGAGAAGGAGAGCAAGAGAGCAAGGGAGATTTCTGAGCAGTGAGGAGAAGGAGGCAGCAGCTTGGCACACATTCCAAGGCAATATTTCAGCAAGACCGTACAGCAGAGTTTGCATACAATTCAAGGCAGATTTGGCACGATTTCCAAGGCAGAATCCGTACAGCAGCTTGTGGCACGTTTTCCAAGGCAGCCATACCATTTTCTGGGCACAAATTTCGAGGGAGAAGTTGTTTTTTGCTGCACACTTTTCTAGACAGGCCGTACAGCCTGTAGCTGATTGCTAGCACAAAAATCAAAGCAGATTTCCGTACAGCAGCATTTATTGATGTTTTGCACGCAAAAAGAGGAGGACGTACAGCAGAAATTAATGCTGTAATTTCTGGGCACGTTTTTCAAGGAAATATGCACAGCATTTATTGCTGGTTCAGTTTTACTGTCTGCACATTTTCTGAGGCGGTGGTTAAGCACGGAAAACGAGATAAGTTGTAAAAGTTTACTTGCTGATTTTTCTGAATATTTCTCTCACTGTAAAAAGCATTTTTCAGAAATAAGAAGGAGCTCTCAAAATGGTTTTCCCCAAGAGTTGTAGGGGGTTTTTCCAGGGTCATGTTGACCAAAAATATCAGTGTCAAATGTGTGAATGACTGTTTTTATGCTTGCTGATTTTTAATTCTGCATTTTCCAGCATTCTGAAAAATTTCCAGAATTTGTGTTTTCAACAAAATTTATTTTCCAGTTTGTTAAATGTATGGATATGGGAAAGGGCATTTAACTATTTTGGAGTAATAAGGTGAAAAACTGAAAAGCGGGGTGGGAAACTATAAATTTCTACATCCCATTCTGGGGCTCTTGAGATATTTTCCCCACGATCTCGGTTGCCACAAGATAACATTCATCCATTCTTCTAATTGGAGTGGGCACCTAAAATTTTCCAACAAATAACACTTGGAAATCATGCAATTCGGCTTTGTTACAAGTTTAAATCAGAGACGAAGAACTTAGAAATCAATTCGACCTCTCCTTATGATGCAAAAATTCAACCTCAAAAATCATTGTTAATGCACACAAGAAATTTGGCCTTATAAACACATTGCCAGTGCACAAAGTGCAACCTCTCTTTACATATGCAACTCGACCTCTTGTTGATGGAATTTCTGAAGAATTCATGGCGATATGACCCTTGAAACCCTCAATCCACCATAGAGAAGAATATGGCTCCAAGTATGAACAATCAATCTTAATATAGGGTATTTTATTTGGCTTCAAACACTAGAAGTAAATAGCTCCCGAGCTTCATAAAGAAAATTGTTTCAAACCTGTAGAAAATGAATATGTTGATTCCCTCTCAGTTAGACTTTGCCTACAGACAGATGCTTTAATATAAGCTAGCCTTGGTAAATAATTTGGCCAAACAATACTTGGCCCTGCCTAGGTTAAAATTTGCTTTGGTCACTCTAAAAATATAATTCAGCCAAATAATTAAATTTACCCCTTTTAACAAATTATATTTCATCCTTTAATAAAAACTATTGCTTTTCATCCTAAAATTTGGCTAGTTAGTTCAATAATATAAAATTAGAGAGGAGTTTTGTCGAATAACTAATATTCAACAGACAATTTGATCATGGCCAAAGAAATAGAAATTTTGTCGTGAGTGTGAAAATTTTGCGACCCAGAATCCTACTGCAGGCTGCAGAAACTTATGAGAATTATTCTATTTGTTAATTATTGAACAAATTATTTACTGTGTTCTACGGTAAATATTGAAACCCGTACACTACAGACTTCACAAAATTAAACTGTGGAAAATAAATAAGTGCGAAAACAAGATCTGAGCAAGAATAAACAATAGACACACGACACTGTTATTTTTGGACTAAGTCCCCTGAAAAACCCAATGCAGGAAAACTGGTGTAGCAGCTGAGGGTTTGTTTATTATGCAGTAATTCTAAAATCTGGGATGCCTCACTGGCCATCTGCATAGAGAATCTGATTGACAAAGAGCTAGTGAGGATTACCTCACACTGACACTGGAAAATCCCGAATGCCCAAACACTAAGCTAGCCCTACACTGCCTCTACACAGCCTCTGAGTATATCTGCGTCACTTTGTGTGGGGACTACGTCACCTCTGCTTGTTGGCTCTTCTGATGGCTGGATACTAATCACTGACCCCATTCGGTCTCACACCCCGACACTCCAGCAATAGATCTAACTGATCCTCAGCTGAATCTCGAATCTCCTCAAGGCTGCAATGCTACCTCTATGTTGTTGCTATGTTGCCTCTCTACGACTGCCCTCTGTCTTCTCTGCAATGTATTCCCGGCTCAGGAAAATCTCCAACCTACAATTATCTCTGCCCCTGTCTGCAAGAATCTTCTCGATCGATCTTCTCCCTAAGCACTGCTCACTAAAGAATTTCGATCTCTAGACTTTGTCGGTCTCTCGGTGTCTTTTCCAAATGTCCCATGAAGTCCTTGTAATCTTCTCATTGAGACTTCAACGGCCGAGTTTAAATCACTAATCAACGGCTAAATTTAACTTGATTTGATCTCCATCTCTTTCTATAACATTCACACCCTGTTTTAATTAATATCCTTTAATTATTTTAATTTCCTTAGTTTAGACTTAGGGTCCCATTAAAAATAATAAATTATTTTCATAAAACACAATCCGGGTGCAATTTCCCAAAACGCTTTCTGGGTTCTTTGTAATGCATGTGCCTAAGCCTCCTTGAAAAAATTGAGACTTAGAACACATCTGATGCTACCAGAAATCAACAACGAGCATTAATATTCAGGAGACAAAATTTGTGCCCAGAAATTTATTCCTTCAACTAGGGTTTGTCTTCAAGAAAATCCTCCTTCCTACTCCTGCAATAAATCTAGTCCAGAAATTTTGGCAAGTAATCCCTCAGTCTAGCAGGAAAACCAGCTCTAATACTACTGTAGTATCCCAAACGAAATATTTGGCTAAATCTCAAAATGGGTTGATTTTCCACATAAAAATCTCCATGTATTTTAATGTAACATTTCCATGTAAAATATAACAAATAGAGTATTGCAATTTATTAACACGATGAACAAAAATAATCTCAGCTTTTATTATAACAAATAAACTAGGGATTAAATATTGATACAATTAATATAGCTAAGATAGAAGAGGTGTCCTCAAGAATCTGCTCCAATGCTACACTAACCCTCCAAAATTGAACTGAGATGCAACTGTTAAGTTCTCCTATGAATTCTGGATGAATTCACCAAGGGGAGAGATGGGTACTCGCCCACTCTCACTGAATCATCAGAGGGTTTCTATCCTAGGGCTATCGCTGAAGTTGGGAACTCTCAGTTCTCCAAACCTCTCCACAAGAAAGAAGTTCAACTCTGAGATGTCCCAAATGATCTCCTCCTCCTCCTTTTAAAGATTGGATGGAACTCTCTCTAACCTTCTAGAAGCATCTTATTTTATTATTTTATTCATTTTCCCTTTTTAATTTTAATTACTTAAGTGACTAATTAAAGTCACTTTTAATCTAAGAAAATGGTAAATCACCCACCATACTCTCTCTGGCCACTGACCTCAACATCCCATCATGTACATCTTCTTGTTCTGGTTCCAACGAGCTATTACACCAATGGGTTTCGTCAAATATTCCTTCCGGAATGCCACCACAAGCGTAATTAATTAAATCAGGCCCAATAATAACCTCGTTTTACAAAGGTTGTCATAATGCAATGGAACAAGAGGCAAGCTATGCGGATGATGGAAAATTCCAAGCGAATGCTATCGGATCCCATAAAAACTCCTCAAAACCTCTTTGGAACTACTGATGACATAGTCCTGCTCTTGTGATCTAGTCGTCACGTACCATGAAAATCCATCCTCGTTGTATTATAGAGGAAACTGAAAATGGGGATATTACAGACAGGGACGAACTCAAAGGGACTGGTCATAGTTCAACGCAACAAGGTCTAGGATACCATATATATCACTTCACATGGTTGTTACATGGCTTTAACCTGTGATGTTGGGCTCAAAATAGTGTGAAAAATGCTAAATGAATGTATGTGTACTCCTACTAGTATAAGGGGTAACACACATCATCATTTAACTATTGATCTTTGGGCCTTGTCATATTAAATCTAGCTAATCAGCACATTGTAGTCAAGACTCAATAATTCTCACATGAAAGCAAAATTTTGAATGTGCATGTCCAATGCCTTTAGAAGCCTACGAAGGCCTTAACATTATCAATCCCTCTCAAATGAATCATCTTCCTTGTTTCCAATCTCATTTGATGCATCCACGTGATCTTTCCCTATACAATGCCATCCTTTTCGCACCAGCCATTCCTCACTAGCACTATATGCAACCCTACATGTCATCATGATAGTTCATTTCCATGTTTTTATGATAGTAGGTATTTTTATATCCATGCACGTGTGATTATATCAAACCAACATTAAAATGTAGCTCATAAAGAGTTCCACGTCTTATAATCAATCATTGCATCATGCATACATTTTCCATTGATTATCCCCAATGTGTGTCTATACCATAGTAGCAAGATTCAAATACAAAATCAAAATCAAATACGATTTGATACATAAAAACAAATAACAAAAAATTCTAGTGCTATTCAAATACAGAAGTATACATCCCAAAGACATGAAAATATGAATTTTGCTCCAAATTTTAGAAGAATTTTAGCCTCAACAGTGCCTAATAAACCAGAAAAAGTAAATCATTTCTATAAATCCTGTAATTAGTTAATATTTGAATAAGTTTTTAATATTTTTTTAATATTTTTGAGGTTTTCGGGATGTTTGTTTATTGGGTTTATGACTAGATGGGAAGATGGGTATCAAATACATGAGATATATTATCAAAGGAAATCAAAAGTAGGTTGACCGTACCATATCCCCACCATACAGAAAATTCATTGAATTTCATATTATTGCCAAATATTTGTAGAGCAAAAGCTAATGCAGTCAAATCTTGCCAGTATGATCTATATATGCATTTATAAAAGAATCGTGATTTTTAAATCATGTCATCCTGAACTATATATTATACTTTAATATATGATAGACTGTCCTTAAAGAAATTTTGTTATGAGAAACATGAAAATATGTAACCATTAATAGACATAATTTTCATATTTAAACGTTTATATATTCTATCAAATATGTTTGATTAAAAATGCAGCAATCTTTTATAAATCTTTTCGTGTCCTATTTTGATTAAGTTTGGAGGGACATACTCTCATTTTTGTCCATATGAATAAACAAATAATCAATAAAAAAATAATCACGCTTTAATGGTAACACTCGACTAAATATTTTATAAAGAGACAACATAGGATGGCCAAACTAAGTTTGCAAATAAATTATAAAATAACCAAAAAAGAAGGTAATAGCTTTTGGATTCTTATTTCCAAATTAAAGAACTGAAGTTCCTAAGCTTCATAGGAGAAAACCTTACCGTATTTCAGCTCGTATATGTTGAAGCCCGTCATATTCATTAGCATGTTGTCGTATTGCATCTATGTCAACTCCAAAGTACCTTTCGAAGTTTATTGTCAAGGATATAAAATAGGATCTCTCTACTAATAAAGTAGTAAAACATTTTTAATCAATGATTTGGAAATTAATCAAAATAATCTTTGAACATTACAATCTGTTTCACTTGACAAAATTTATTAAAAAATGAGGTAATAGGAAAGTTCCATAATTATTCTAGACAATATAAAAGTGGCAGTAATGTCCTTTTATGATGAAACTTGGTACCTAAGTTCCAAGTGCACTCTGTTCAGCTATTTATTATATTTGAAGTTTACACTTTATCTTTTTGTAGCAAGAGGCATTTCTAAAGTATAGTGTGGGGGAGATCTAATGTGGGTAAAGCTTAAATCACCAATGTTAATTTTACCATTGTTCTATGTTGTTACAATCACTTTAGCCCAATTCTTATCTTTAATTAGCAATCTTTCAAAACAATTTAATCTTACAATGATCAATAGCAATTGTAGATAGAATATGCAATATTCCTAATTAGCGATTCTGCTAATTAGAAATATTAAAGTTTCAATAATTTTGTATTTCCTAATGTTAGCCAGAAATAATGTGGGTCGTGAACCCACAAATTAGATTAAAGTAAACTATGGCATTTTCCTATAGTGGAGAGGCAAATATTGTGTCCTTGGTGGGGGCACGATGAGCCAACGAGGAGGCATCGTGCTATCCAGGAAGGCAGCGCAATGATTGTGTTGAGATTTTGGGGTAGCATCGAATGTGCTCTAGCTCCCAAACTTTGTGGAGGAGCTGGAGTACATGAGATCTCCAAGCCCCAGAAAGCGTTTTGAAGAATTCCATCCGGTTTAAGAGATATTTAATTAATTAATCTTCTTAATTAAGGACCCTAAGTCTAACTTAGGAAAAATAAAAGATTAAAGTGAATTAAATTAAACATGTGATGAGAATGACTTAAGTGATGTGGATCAAGCAACTTCTAATTTTAGCCGTCGATTAGAGATTAGATCACGGCAGATGATGTTTCAACAAGAAAAGTATTAGAGAAGGGCTTGGGGTCAGTTGGAGAACACACATATTGGCGGAGCACTAAAGCTATGCTGAGATTCTAGGGAGCGGTTTTCTAGAATTTCAGAAGTGTTTCAGTTGCAGCGAGGGGCAGTATTGGCAAGGGGGATGGTTTGATCCCAGGCCAAGAGTACAACAAGGGCAGAGAAGCAGCATTCCAGACTAGCGCAGAGGTGGCCAAGAGCTACGCAGTCCAGCCATAGCCCAGTAGGGGCAGCGTAGAGGCAGCAGGGTTGACGCAGGCCCAATTAGGGCAGCGTAGAGGCAGCAGGAGCCACGCAGGGTTGATGCAGGCCCAGTTAGGGCAGCGTAGGGGTGGCGTAAGTCCTTATAGGGTGACGCAGGCCCTTCCTGAGTAGTGCAAAGGCTAACGCGAAGGGCTTCAAAGTAGCGTTGGGGTTTCTAGTGGGCCAGAAAGGGTTGAGTTTTGTAAATCCCGCTTGAGGGTGTGAATCAATCATATTTTCTGTCTCCAGGGATAAAGGTATTGCTTACCGTATTTTTCTCTATCGGGTAAACCAGTTTTGGTGCCCAGGATTGTTGTACTTAGATTCTGCATAATAATGAAAACCCTCCAGAGCTAGCTACACCCGTTTTCCCCCATTGGGTTTTTTCGAGGACATTTGTCCTAAAAATCTGTGTCACTTTGTCTATGAGCATGTTATTCAGTATTAGATCTGTATGTGTAGGTTGTTATATGTTATGCACTTTGTCACAACTAAAAGCCTACAAATGCAGATCATTTACTGAATATTATGCTCATTCAAACAAAGTGACACACTGATTTTTGGACATAAGTCCCCAGAAAAACCCAAAGCGAGAAAATCGATGCAACAGATATGAGGGTTTATTTATTAAGTAGAATTTGAGTACAACAAACATGGGTTTCAGATCTGGAAAACCTGATAGAGAATAAAAGTAGATCTGTCGCTAACCTGTTGTTCTAGACCAAAATTCTAACTGATCCACACCCTCAAATAAGATTTACAAGACTCAGCCCGAATCTGGCCCTGGAAACCCCAGCGCTGCCCCTGAACCCCCAGCGTCAGCCCTGCTAGGCTCTGCGTGCTTCTACGCTGCTCGGAGAGGGACTGTGTAACCCCAGAGTGGGTGACGCAGTCCTTACGCTACTTCTGGAGGCCTCCGCGTATTTCTGAAACCATTTGAAGTTGCAACGCTACCCCTTCCTGGGGCTGTGTAGCACCTACGTAGCGGCTGAAGCCTTTGCACTACGCAGCTGTTACTGCTACCCTTGCTCCTCTGCGCTATCCTTGAAAGCTACTCCTCTGCCTCTTGCTGTCTCTTGGCTCTGGGATCATATCATCCCCTCAGCCAATACTACCCCTAGCTGCAGAAAACTCTTCTGGAAATTCTGAGCGAACCATGCACTAGAATTCCAGATCTGTCTCTCAGCTCTACCTCTGTGTGTGTGTCTCCAACTGACCCTCAAGCCTTTCTCTTATACTTTTTCATTGATCTCATCAACGATCGAGATTAAAACACTCATCAATGGCTGAGATTAAAAGACTGCTTGATTTGTGTCACTTAGAACATTTCAGCACATGTGTTAATTAATTCAATTTAATTATATAATTTTCCTAAGTTTAGACTTAGGAAATCCATTAAAACAATTAATTATTTGAATATCTTGAACACCAGCTAAAATTTCTCCAAACACTTTCTGGGTTTTGGAGTTCAAGCGTGTCTTAGCCCCTCCACAAAATTTCAGGGCTAGAGCACACCCGATGCTACCCCAACTACACAAAATCTCAACACTCCCTCTTAGCACGAAGTGTGCTCTAGCAATACATCCATACCATGTATTGCAAGATATTGATGTTGGTTTTTTTGTTTCTGATGCTTGGCCTACTGCCCTCCATCCATTGCACTATTGTCCATGCCACTGCCACTGACACTGCCACATTTGTACTGTAGCTCCCTCTCAACTTGCTGCATCATGTTGCCCATAGCACTGCCACTGCTAACTGTTGCACTGCAACTCAGTTGTCGAGAAGTAAGCAACTGAAGGACTCCTGCCCAATCGTTGACAGACAAGTCAGGTTGCCTCCCATCACGGAAGCTCCCTTGGATGCTGATTTAAGTTGTCCTCTTAAAGCCATTGCACTGCGTGAGCTCGGCATCTCTGGTTTGTTGAAGTCCCATCAGCCTCTGCGTTGCTGCCTCCACACTGTTGTTGCCTCTGCATTACGCTGCTCCCTCTTCAACTCTTCAGCTTTCCCCTCTACTTCACTGTGACCTTCTGCAACCATCTCCCGACTCATCCCGCTACCATCTTAAGGCTCCTGTAGCTCGTATGTGACCCAAGAGTAGGGATGACTCAAGGATCCTGCCACTCCTGTCTGTAGTTTCTCTACAGATCCATATCACCCCACCTCTTCTCTCGAGGTACATGAGCACTCATGGCTGCATCATCATCAGAGCCATCATCCTTTGTTGTCGCAGCCTTGGATTCAGAACATCCTTTGTCCTTCTTTTTAGGACAAGTGCTGGCGAAGTGTCCAAGTTCGCCACAGTTAAAGCATTGGACCTTGAAAAGGTCCCTCTTCTTCTTCCCTGCTACTCTTCTTTCCTTTGATGCAAGGGCTGCATCATCCTCTTCTTCTTTCTTCACTCTGGCTGATCTGCTTCTGTTGCTTTGCCTCTTTTTGAATCTCCTGATCTCCTCCTGAAGAAGGATTGCCCACATGTCGGCCCATGATGGTAACGCTGCCCTGCCCAAAATGCTTTGGACAAATGTTTCCCACTCTTCCGTGACTGCATTTAGGGCAGTCCTCACTAGGAGCCCCTCATCCGAAGTTGCACCCATGGCAATTAGCTGATCCCGGATAGTCTAAAGTCTGAAGAAGAAGGGATCTATCTCCTCACCCTTTTGCATCCGGAACAACCACATCTGATTCTCAAGAAGCATCCTTCTTTGGGCAGAGCCACCTGAATACATCGCGTCCAATGTTGCCCACATCTCATTTGCCGTATTATTTCCGGTTATATGTGGCACGACGTGGTCTTTGACTCCATCCATTAACAACCGCTTAGTCTGCACTTGATTTTCATCATACTTCTTTAGAGGATCTACATCGATTGGCACAGCTAGGACTTTCTCTACAAGGTCCTTGAGGCCATATTCATCCAGGACTGTCAAGATCCTAGCCCTCCAGATAACAAAGTAGGATATGTCGTCCAACCTATCCTGATCTCTCAGTCCATATGGCGCCATCTGCTCAGATCTGTCAGAACAAATACTCCTCTCCCTCTTTTTGTTGCAATACTCAACATAAAATGTTGGATCTAGGTTTCTTGGTGATCCAGAAACCCTCTATAGTAGTTGCTCCCTCTGACAATTGATTTCCTTCCTGGAAATCTTTCACCCAAACATAATCGGACAGTACTCTTTGATCACCCTCCTGATCGAAACTTAGATTTGTTTGGCTCAGATCTGTTAAGTGACTGTCTTCCTCCCGCTCTTTGTTGACTTAGCTAGGCACAATTCTGCACCAGCAGAATCTCCACTACACCAACACTGCTGACGATCTAAAGCACTACTTCCGGATCTTGGCAACGCTTTTTTGCAATAGGAAGAATGACTGGACTGCGTCTCACTCACTAGCCCAGCGCTGCTCAGAAGTGGACTGCGTAACCCCAGACTGGGTAACGCAGTCCTTACGCTGGCCTAGAAAGGCTCTACATAAGCCTGACGGCCTTCTGCAGCTGCAACGCTGTCCCTTTCTGGATCTGCGTTCTCCTGCTGCCAAGCTGCCCTTTCCGAATCTCCGCTGCTTCTTCTGCCACCCTGCAGAAAAAATATTCTTCTGTTGATTTGCTAGAGATTCAGTTTGATCTGTTATCACTCTGATACCATGTGAAAATTCTACTGCAGTATCATGGTTTACTTCTCCTACTTGATAAAATTATACAAGTTATCTTCAGAAATTAGATTCAAAAAATACTTAAGTAAACACAACTAACAACCTACACATGCAGATCATTTACTGCACATTACGCTCATTCAAACAAAGTGACACACTGATTTTTGGACATAAGTCCCCAGAAAAAACCCAAAGCGGGAAAACCAGTGCAGCAGATATGAGGGTTTATTTTATTAAGTAGAATCTGAGTATAGCAAACCTGGGTTCCAGATCTGGAAAACTCGACAGAGATTGGAAGTAGATCTGCAGCCAACTTGTTGTTCTAGACCAAAATTCTGACTGATCCACACCCTCAAACAGGATTTACAAGACTCAGCCTGGATCTGGCCCTAGAAACCCCAGCGTTGCCCCTGAAGCCCCAACGTCATCCTTGCTAGGCTTTGCGTGCCTCTGCATTTCTCAAAGAGGGACTGCGTAACCCCAGAGTGGGTGACGAGGTCCTTACGCTGCCTCTGGAGGCCTCTGCGTAATTTTGAAACCCTCTAAAGTTGCACCACTGCCCCTTCCTGGGCCTGCGTAGCGACTGAAGCCTTTGCGATGTGCAGCTGCTGCTGCCCTTGCTCCTCTGCGCTGTCCTTGAAAGATGCTCCTTTGCCTCTGTGTGTGGGTCTCCAACTGGCCCTCAACCCTTTCTCTTATACTTTTTCATTGATCTCATCAATGACCAAGATTAAAACACTCATCAACAGTTGAGATTAAAACACTGCTTGATCTATGTCACTTAGAACATTTCAGCACATGTGTTAATTAATTCACTTTAATTATTTAATTTTCCTAAGTTTAGACTTAGGAAATCCATTAAAATAATTAATTATTTGAATAACTTGAACACCAGCTGAAATTTCTCCAAACACTTTCTGGGTTTTGGAGTTCAAGTGTGTCTTAGCCCCTCCACAAAATTTCAGGGCTAGAGCACACTCGATGCTACCCCAACTACACAAAATCTCAACACTTAATTCTACCCAGAAAATTCTGCCAAATAAATCTTGGCCTCTCCTCAATAAACCCAGAAAAACCCAGAAAGGGTTTGTCCTAGTTTTGACCTCAGAAATTGACCCTCTTGGGCTTGGCTCACCCAATTGCTGGGTAATTCGGTCCTCCTGGAAATTATGCTGTTGGAGGCCACCAAAATGCCTGAAATACCCCTGTTAGGAAGCTCTATGCCTCCCCACCAAGTGTCCTCCAAAAATCTCCACTCACTCCCCTAGCCCCTGGAGTGATCCCTTCACTGACTGCACAGCCTCAGCGCTGTTGTAGATGCCACAACGCTGCTGAATAGCTGACTGCGTTGTGAATGAAGTCCCTGCTGCTAAAATGCTCCTCCAAAATGATAAGACCCCACCCCTGAGCAGGCACTCGAAGTCCCCTGAGGCAGAGGTTGAGATCTTCGCCTGAAAATCTCGTGTGTTAAACAACACTGCAGACTTGGCACCCGGCACAAGCTTGCTCTTTGTCAAAGACAAAGTCGAAATAGATGATTGAATGAATGACCAAAATGAGCATCTTTCTTCCTTTTAACTAAGCTTTCCCAATGTTCCCTTGGGGCCCACCTCAAAACTACGCTGCCTCTAGCTCGTACCTAGCTCGTACCAATGAGCTACACTGCCACATGTGGGATGCAGTGTCTCCTCATTGGGCCCCCATCCTCCACTACAGCCACAATATTTGCCTTGGCCTAATGTTTTCATATCTATAGTTTCCTAAGTCTAATTGTGGACCCCCAAACCCACATCCTCAGTCAAAACGTAATAGTATATCAAAAATTAGTATCCTAATTACCAGAATTGCTAATTAGGAATATTGCACTCCTTGGGCTTGACTTCACCTTAGCTTTGATACCATGTTAATTTTACCATTGTTCTATGTTGTTACAATCACTTTAGCCCAATTCTTATCTTTAATTAGCAATATTTCAAAACAATTCAATCTTCCAATGATCAATAGCGAATGTAGATAGAACAATAAATGCAATGAACAATAAGATACAAACAAGTGACACCAGGTTTGGTCAAAGACCAGGGAAAAACCCCATAAGGGGGAAAACCCTTTTAAATTCTTCTTCTTTTTAGATTATCATAAAATGTTCAACAAAGAGAGAGTACAATGATCCAATTCTTCAATGACAAAACAATCTAGCAAACCAAACAATATTCTAGAGATGATCCTTGCAACAATACTAATTAGAGTTATGTTCCAAAGTCTGCGATCAAATGTTTAGATCTACAGTCCATTGTCACCAGAAACCCTAGGTCCTAGTCGCACGGAGCAAGAGATCATGCATGCGGCTCAAGCATTCCGCCACATGCAGAGGCTTGTATACATTCGACTACAACCAAAATTTTCCTGTATCAACCCTGCCGCTACAAACCAAAACCCTAATCCAAACATGCGAGCTTCAGACCCTGCAATTTCGGACTTGCATGAATTAATATCCGCAAACCAACTTCAGTCTTGTGTGAGCCAAACCAAAGAAGAGAGAAGAAGAAGATGCTTGATGATGATGTCCAAATGAGGGTCACTTGACTTGTATTTATAGTTATCCAAGGGTGTCCAATTTCTCTTTAGGGTTGACCTGTCCTTTTGTGCACATGTGGGCTTCCATATTAAAATATATTTTTCCCCAACCAAATTAAATTCTTCCATAGGGATAAAAGGGGTCTTTCTTGATGAGGAAGGTTGTCCAAAGGAGGGAATTTGTCCCTGAGCTACCAAATTAACAACCAAATGTCTATTTGAAAAGAAATTATAATACTTACATGAAAATAATAGTAATAACTAATAATACAATATGTTAACCAAATATAGATACAAATTCATTCATATATATATATATATAGATAGATAGATAGATAGATAGATCAGACACACATGCACACAGATTTACACCTAATATAAACGCTGCTACATAGAGATATAAAAAATATATCAGATTTACACATAAATGGAAATGCTATTAATTTGCATGAAATGTGGGGAAACACCTAGAAACGTGACCCCCTCAAATTGGGTAAGGGAAATTAAGTACAAATATATAGGTTTTTGTTTTTTTAATAGCACATTATCTCGCAAGAAAATAACAAGGATACACAAATGATATTTTAAAGAAGACCAATTACATGATGAAAAATCTCATAACTTGGCGGTCTTCATTAATGCCAATCCCATACCATCATACATGATAAAATCCAATGGAAATGCTACAATCCTAACAACCCCAAACTCTCGAAAAAATGTGAAGTCTATTGAATTCTCAGTAGGATATGAAATTCTGATTTCTCCATATGAAGCCTAATGAGGATGGAACTATTGCCTAAAAATCTAGCAGGCCTTGTGAGAGGTTTCACAAAGCAAGAGCCAAATTAAGACACAACAATGAGCTGGATACCGTTGTCACCTTAACACTCCACCTCCTGCTCTTTAGTGGAATTTCACCACACAAGAGGCTTCCTAGTATAGATCACCTAAAGGTATTCTAATTTGATAGGATCAAGGTAATATTTAGGAGGCTTGATCAACGTACTTCTCACTTGGAACTAGGCACAATTCTTTGCAATAAGGATCAACATACCTATGAAGAAGCCAAGGAAATAGGGCTTGAGCCTCGGGTTTCAAGATATAGCTCAATATTGATGCACTTAAGCATACAAGCACAAGGAAAATGTTTGCTTTAAAAGATATGATCAACCAATGGAGTGACAACCCTTTAAATTGCCCTATGTTGAAGGCTTGTAAAGGGTTAGGATTTTGTAAGGCCTTAAATTACCTAGGGTTGATGATGTTAGCCCTAATGAGGCACTTCATACCATGCAATATACTAGATTTTAAGTAAGAATGGTGGGAGAGTACCAAAATAAGATCCAACGTTCTAATGTCTCTAAGCATCATGATCATCCTCCATTTGAGGAAAAAACCTCAAATCAAGCCTCAAAGCATCTCCATGTCAACAAATGTGCCCTGAGTCATCCCCATGGGTTCCAAGTAGACAACATGGTGCTCTCTCTCTACAGCATTGGGGCTCCATTTGGTACAACAAGCCCTCAATAATCTTGGGAGACGACCATCCTCATATTGCTCTATATCAAGGCATGCCCATCAAATAGTGTCAGGGCCAGCCTAAGGCATGCTGGGTCCACTGGTACATCATCAAGAATCCTCCATGGTAAGCAAGAGAAGCTTAATGTTCTAGCATCTGGGAGTGCTCTTGGGTATCCATCAACTACTCAGGTCATCAAATACTTAACCTTTTTCAATTAATTCTAATTTCCTCAATAAATCTAGTATACAAGTGGCAGCTTATTAATTATATTTTTCTTAACCTTATTACTTGCTTGTGAACTTAGTTAGTCTTCTTGTGTTCTTTACTTAGATCTTTTCATCAAACAAATATCAAGAACAGAAATAGCAACAATAGAGGACACAGATATTAGGCTCTCAGCGAGCGCAAAACATCTCAAGGGGAAAACTCGGAAAACTCTTCTCTTCTTACGGAATCTGCCTCAAATGAGATATAAAGACCCAATCCCTAGAACAAGTCCTCTATAAGTACCAAGTCAGCCCTCAAACAACTCTTCCCCTGATTCTGCACGTCCAGCTTCAACCTGCAACTTCAACCTGCCAGCTTCACTACTGCAACTTTGAATCTGCAATTTCGGCCTTGCAACTTCTCTAGAAACCCTAATCCTGCTTCCCCCTAAGACCTTCCTAGAGCAATACAATTTCTCCCAAGGTCAACGAGATCAAGGTAGGGTATTCTTTCCTCCAGCTACAAGATACTACACGTCCTCCTGCAACTAGGACCTACAACTTCGGCCTCTCCCTGCAACACTAGAAACCCTAGAATTTTGCACACATGAGAGAGATAGAATCCAAAACAAGATTTTTTGTCCTTCCTTCTTCTTCTAGACCTTCACTCTTCCTTTTCCTAGCTTCCCAACTATAGATCAAATTCTTTCTTGAGAGATTGAACTTCTTAGTGAGTGAGTGCTAAATGAGATCGAACTGCTCCTTTATATAGCCTTTCCAGGGGGTGAAATTCCCTCCTTTAGGCCGACTTGTAACTGTTTGGGACGACTTGTACTTTTGGAGTTTCCAAGACCTTCTAAACTCAAAAATAATTCTTTTTACAATTACATTTTGCTTGGAAGGGTCTTATAAACATGATGTTGACTCCTTTGACTCATGACAATAAATCCTAATACCTAACAAACCCTAGAAGTATGAAGAACATGCTTTTACCTAGAAGCCCATCAATAAAGAGCATGAAACCCATGCTTTAATAATAATAACTTTTTCTTTTCTTCTCTTGTTTGTTACATAGGATATGTTGAAATTTGGTTACTGGAGGACAAGTGGTTCCCTAAGGCTTTAATCTTTGGCCTAGGAAAAAGTGTCCAAAAGAATTTAATTTTTTTCTTAAAGTGACTTTATAATTTATAAAGTAAAATCTAATTTAAAAGTGACTTTAAGTGATAAAGTTACTAAAGTCTAATTTTAAAGTGACTTTAATAAAGTCAATGTAAAATTAGAAAGGAAAAGTGACTTTGGAAATAAATGACTAAGTGGGTCTTTATTACAGTGGGGTGAATTAAAAAATAGAAAGTGAGATTTAAATGAGCATTTAATCTCAACCCTAGATCTAAAGCTATCTCAGCCATTGGATTTAGGGATTCTCCAAAAGCCACTTACGGTTAGGTTAAAGGAGGAAAAGGTCATTCATTCTTTCATGAGCAGATTGGGAGAAGGAGAGAAAGAGAGCAAAGGAGATTTCTGGGCAGTGAGGAGAAAGAGGCAGCACTTTGGCACACAAACCGAGGCAACCTTTCAGCAAGTCCGTACAACAAAGTTGGCACACAGTTCAAGGAAGATTTGGCACGATTTCCAAGGCAGAATCCGTACAGCAGCTTTGGGTACACTTTCCTAGGCAGCCATACACTTTTCTGGCACAGATTTCAAGGGAGAAGTTTGTTGTTTTTGTGGCACGAAAATCGAGGCAGGCCGTACATCCTGTTGCTGATTGCTGGCACAGAAATCAAAGCAGATTTCTGTACAGCAACATTTAATAAAGCCTGCACGCTTTCCAAGGAGGCCGTACAGCAGCATTTATTGTTGTTCTGCACACAAAAAGAGGTGGTCGTACAGCAGAAATTAATGCTGTAATTTCTGGGCACGTTTTTCAAGGAAATCCGTATAGCATTTATTGCTGGTTCAGTTTTGCTGTGTGCACGTTTTTCGAGGTGGTTGTGAAGCACGAAAAACGAGATAAGTTGTAATGTTTACTTGTTGATTTTTTCTGAATATTTCTCTCACTGTAAAAAGCATTTTTCCAGAAATAAGAAGGAGCTTTCAAACTGGTTTTCCCCGAGAGTTGTAGGGGGGTTTTCTAGGGTCACCTTGACCAAAAATCACTGTGTTAAAATGTGTTGAATGGTTGTTTGTGTCTGCTGATTTTTATTTCTGCATTTTCCAACATTGTGAAAATTTTCCAGAATTTGTGTTTTCAACAAATATTTATTTTCCAACTTTTTGAATGTAAGGTTATGGGAAAGGGCATTTAACTAATTGGAAAAATAAGGTGAAACTGAAAACCGGGGTGGGAAATGAGAAATTTCTACAGGATATATATTGAAATGAGTACAATAACAATTGTGAAGACCGCAACTAGTTACATTCTCAACACTCCCTCTTAACTAGTTTGGTATTCATAATTGTACAACCAATACAACATCATTCTCAAACTGAAGAGTTCTCATAAGAACAGTAGTATTGATAATCCATACTATAAGCATCATTATTATGACCAACATTGTCTATGAGGCCTAACTAGACAAGCTCTACTTTATTCAAGAGCATTATGCTGAGAGGTTTTACGTGTGATACCACACTACCTATACAAGGCACATACCCCATCCAGATGTTCACAAAGTATGCCCTTTTAGGACTATTCTTATCTTGGATTTCCACTCCTGAGTCAAAGAAAATCGGTCCTCTTTGATCACTCTTCTCTTGAATGTCTATCCCATTCTCAAAGAGTGTCGGCACCTTTCCTTTCTTGGATGTTATATCCTCAAGGAAACCACAAATGCTCATCCAATCCTCCACCATTATTTCTTCATCACCCAGAGAAGAGAATGTATATGTGTGATGTCCGACATCACTCCCTATCAACTGTGAAAATTCCGCTACCCGGAATCCTACTGTAGCAACTAATTAGATTTCTTCTATTTGTTATATAACTAAACAAATTATTTATCGTGTACTATGGTAAATATAAAAAAAAATACACTATAGCCTTCACAATTAAAAATTCTGCGGAAAGTAAATGCAAGGGAAAATGCTAGCACAAGTAAAATCACAATGACAGTTATTTTTTGCCAATCGTCCTCGAAAAACCCAATGTGGGAAAACCGGTGCAACAGATGATGGTTTCTTTATTATTCTTCATCAAAATCTCTTGTACAAAATACAACTAGAGAAATAGAAGAGGAATGGTTGTGAGAAATTTACAAACAATTTTTCTCACGCTCCACAGTGAAATTCTGACCCTGGAGAGGCCTTATAGCCTCACTGCGTCAGCCTCTACACAATCCCAACATGACAGCCTCTACGTTGTCCCTGTCACTGCATCACAGCCTCCGCGTTGTCCCCCCTCTGCGTTGCTTTCTCCAACCTGATCCTGCACTCTCGACTCTATTGATGCCCTCTCTCTCCGACCTGCAACTCTCCCTCTGATTCGATTTTCTCTTGTCGGACTTCAGCTAGTGAGAAAATCGATATTTTTGGGCAACTGAATATCTGCCAGGTATATTTCCAAATTCCCATTGAAGTCCTTATAATCTTCTCATTGAGAAATCAATGGCCTGGATTAAAACATAATTAAGGGCTAAGATTAACTTGACTTGATCTTCATCTTTTTATAGAAGATTCATACCCAGTTCTATTAATACACTTTAATTATTTTAACTCCCTAAGTTTAGACTTAGGCTGCCATTAAAAAAAATTAATTATTTTAATTAAACCTCATCTGGGTGGAATTTCCCAAAACGCTTTCTGAGTATTTTGGAATACATGCGTTTAAGCCTCCCTGCAAAATTTTAGACTTAGAGCACATCTGATGCTACCATAAATCAACACTCCCTCTTAGCGAGGAATGTGCTCTAGTAATGTAACCTGTCGAAGCATCACCCTAATTCTATAACATCTCCCTCTGCGTTGTTGATGTCTGACATTGTTATCCACCAACTACTGCATTGTTGCATATATGTTGTTGTTGACCCTGCATATTGTTGCCAACTACTGCATCTGCACTGCAACTCCCTCTTAGTTGTTGTTGCTGCAACTGAGGACCCATCTGTTTCTGATACTGAAACGGGTTCTCTACCATACCCATCTGCTCCCTGAACTTAATGAACTTGGCTCTTCCTAGAGCCTTTGTGAGTACATCTGCTACCTAATCTCCTGTGGGGACACATTGCAGTTGTACTGCCCCACGCTAAACACAATCTCTGATAAAGTGACATCTAATATCTATGTGTTTCGACCGATCATGAAATATTGGATTCTCAAAGAGCTTGATACAACTTGGATTATCACAGTAAACACTGGTTGCTTCCATCCTCTTCTTAAACAAGCTAACAAACAACTTCCTAAGCCATATAGCTTCGCACGTTGCTATGTTGGCTGCCATATATTCTGCTTCTGTTGAGCTCAGAGCTACCGATTTTTGCTTCCTACTGCACCAAGAAATCATTCTCGATCCAACACTAAAGCAGTACCTGGAGGTACTTTTCGGTCTGCTGAACTCCCTACCCAATCTGCATCTATGAACCCGCTCAATCTGACATCATCTCCTCGGGTGTATTTCAACCCATATTCGACTGTTCCACGCACATATCTGAGAATGTGCCTAGATGTTGTCCAATGTACCCTTTTCGATTCCACCATGAACTGACAAAGGGTGTTGACAGCGAAACAAATGTCTGGTCTGGTGTTGGCCAGATACATGAGTGACCCAATGAGCTGTTTGTACAAGGTGGGTTCTACTTACCTGTCTCCTGATGCATCTATTTTCTTCTAGTTGGTGATCATAGGCGTCACCATGGATCGACAATCCTGCATTCTGAATCTCATCAAAATCTCTGTAGCATATCTTCCTTGCCTAAGGAAGATTTTCTGTTTTTTCTGCCAAACTTCCAACCCTAGAAAATAATGCATCAACCGCATATCCTTCATGTCGAATTCTTCTTCAAGATTCTTCTTACAGGATTCTCGTACGAAAAACGAGAATCCTGTAATTCTCGTACGAAAAACGAGAATCCTGAAAGCTTTGTCTTCCATGAACTTTGCATCTCGTCTCACTACAATTTTCCTGTTGCTAGGAATGTAGATTCTGTATGCTTTTGAGGTCTCTCTATATCCTACGAGATACCCCTTTTCTGCAGTCTGATCCAGCTTACTATGCTTCTCATCTGGAATGTGACAATATGCCAAACTTCCAAATATCTTGAGGTGACTCACTTCCGACTTTCTCCCTATGAAAACTCCTTTAGGCATTTTCTTCCCCAAAGCTCTGTGAGGGGTTCTATTCTAAATATACACCATTGTGTTACATGCCTCTGCCCATAAGAATCTAGGCAAGTCTTGGTCATATAACATAGCCTTTGTCGCCCCAACAATAGTTGTCCACTCTCTTTTGATGCCCTCCTTTACGCAGAAATCTGTGAAGTCTCTGACCGTATATTCTCCATTGATATCTGAGCGTAATACCTTTATCTTTTTCCCTGTCATGTTCTCCACGAGAGCCTTAAACTCTCTGAACTGATCAAAGACCTCATCCATGGTCTTTAGGAAGTAGATCCAGGTTTTTCTGGAGTGATCATCAAATAAGGTGACAAAGTATTCGCCACTGCTAAGAGCTCTTATGGACATTGGGACACAAATATCTGAGTGCATCAATCCTAATACACCTTTTGCTCTTTTGTCACTTCTGGTAAAAGTTGCTTTACCGTACTTCCTTAGTACGCATCCTCTGCATATGTCATCATGCTCAGTACTGAGGACTGGAACTCCTGTGACAGTCTCTCTGAGCATCCTTAGTGCTCTGTGGTGCAAGTGTCCCATTCGCCTATGCCATAGTTCATTCGGATCTTTTGCACCATCAATATTGATGCCTATCAGTGCCATTGGAGACTCGAGTTGCAATCTATATAGTTTGTTGCTTCGAGCTTCAATTTGTCTCGTCTTCTTCCAGCTTGGATGTTTTACGTATACCTTATTTCCAATGAAGCATACATCGCATCCCTTGTCCTGTAATTGGGACACTGAAATCAAATTCATTCCTAACCCGGGCACATGCAACACATTTGTGGCTCTGATGCCAGTTCCTACCTTTGTCTAAAACGCTATGGTGCCTCTCCCTGTTGGAGTGCATTTCGTTTTGTTTCCCATAGTGATCTGGAAGTCCATCTGCTCTTCCTGATAGCTCGAGAAATAATCTCGAACTCCAGTCATGTGAATTGAAGCCCCGCTATCAATGTACCAAACACTTGCAAATGTTGAACTTGACAAGCATGCTAAGTTTTCTTCCAATATAGAAGATAATTCCGAGACATCTTGATTTTCCATACTTTCTGTGCTAGGTTTCCTTTGATTTCTGACACTTTTTTCTGCCTAGCAAAAAACTGTGTCCCACCTGAAGACTGCATTGGGTTGAAGCTGCTACATTGCTCCCTCTGTCACTAGCAAATTCTCGATCTGGAAATCTCTCTCTGTCGACTCACTCAGAGAGATTTTCCCACAAAATTTTTTCCCTCCTGGACTGGACTGCGCAATCCCTTAGGGGATTCGATCTACTGCCTACGCAATTTCTTGATCTCCCTCTTTTGTTCAGCGTTGGCTCTTCTGGATCTGTTTTCTTTGCTCTGATACCATGTGAAAATACCGCTACCCAAAATCTTACTGTAGCAACTGATTAGATTTCTTTTATTTGTTATTTAACTAAACAAATTATTTATCGTGTGTTGATTTTGTAGCATTGGAAAGTGTTCCAAGTCTCATATTTTGGGAAGAGACTTCGACATCAGTATTCTAGAGAACCCAGAAACCATTTGTGGAAATTCCACTCGGATCATGCTTTATTAAAATAATTAATTATTTTTGTTAGGATATTCCGACACATAGGAAATAGTTAAGAATAACTTAGTCTAGTGTAGAGTTTGGTAAAGTGTGTTTCTTTACCATGTACATTTGTAACTTATAATCCGACAGTCACGATTTGTAGTGATTCGACGGTTATCTCTCTCCTCGGTATTAACGACACTTGATCTGTGGCTTAACACCCAATTGGTCCATGATCTCTATTTAAAGAGCATGGAGGGTCATTTGTCCGGTAACCATCATTTCTTCAGGAACCACCTACAAGAACCCATCTTTTGATGCATTTTGAAATTCTTTGATAAGAGAACAAGAAAAACTCTTACACCTTGGTCTTATCACTTCTGGAAACGCTTCTAAGAAAGTCTTAGCATCCCAACAACAATCATATCAAAAGAATCCCAAGAAGCAGTATCCTAAAAAGTATGGTCCGAAACCAAACAAGGGTCCTAAGAAATTTCAGCCGCAAACTGAAAAAGCAACTAACCAAAATGATAAGGCAAATAAATACAAAGGGAAGAAGACAGATAGACATTGCAACTTTTGCAATCGTGATGGCCATATAGAGTCCAAATGTTTTAAGAAGATGGAAGCCTTGGAAGCAGCAATGAAGAAGCACAACATAAATTTGGAGCACTCTTCACCTTCATCTTCAGGAATGGCACTTTCTGCTTGTGGTTGTCAAGCATCAAGATCTAGTTATGCATTAAATGTATCTTCCTCTTCTCATTCTCAGGAGTGGCTCATTGATTCTGGAGCTTCTTATCACATGGCCAAAAATAAAGCCATGTTTTCTTCTTTAAATGATTGTAACACCAAACATATTTATGTTGGTGATGATAGATCTCTTAGTGTTGTAGGATCTGGAACCATTCATCTCGATAATGGTCAATTTAATGATGTACTATGTGTTCCTACATTGTCATGCAACCTTCTCTCTGTTTATCAAATAACTCATTCAGGTGAAGGGAAAATAATAGAATTCTCACCTCATGATGTTTTAAACAAGGACCTCAAATATCCTAAACATATTTTAGCCACTGGCATTGTTGATGATTCCACAAGGTTGTATAAGTTTGACAACTTTAGGTCATCATGTCTTCCTTCCATTTTTGTTGCTCATAATGATGAAGTGAGCAAGCTTTGGCATGAGCGATTTGGTCACTTAAACTATCGCTCTCTTCAAAATATATGTATGGAAAATATGGTGACGGGCCTTCCCATGGTATCTTGCCGAGATGGTGTTTCCTCTGGATGTGTACTCGGAAAACATCATCAAGATAGTTTTGACAAACGTGCCTCTTGGCACGCTTTAGCCCCTTTGCAGCTTGTGCACAGTGATTTATGTGGTCCACTTCTTGTTGTTTCTTTCTCTGGTTGCAAGTACTTCTTAACTTTTATTGATGATTTTTCCAGATGCACTTGGGTATACTTCTTAAAACTCAAGAGTGAAGTTTTTAACATGTTCTTGGCCTTTAAGGCCTTTGTTGAGAAACAATCTGGACATCAAATTCTTAAGTTAAGATCAGACAATGGAGGAGAATATGTTAACAACAAATTTATCAACTTCAGCACTAAGTATGGCATTCAATTGCAACATACCATTCCATATACTCCACAACAAAATGGTGTAGCTGCAAGGAAGAATTGCACCTTAAAAGAAATGGCTAATTGTATGCTTCAATCTAAAGGACTTGGTCTCAATTTTTGGGCATAAGCCATTAACTGTGCAAATTACATAGTAAATCGCACTCCTAATAAGGTTTTAAAGAATATAACTCCAGAAGAAGCTTGGAGCTCAATCAAACTAGATGTAAGTCACTTTCGTGTTTTTGGAAGTGATGCTTGGGCCCATATTCCAGATGCAAAACATAAAGCCTTAGAACCTAAGAGTGAAAAAAGCATTTTTGTTGGATATTCTGAAGATGTCAAAGGATATAGACTTCTTCAACCAAAATCCAGAAATATAATCATTAGAAGAGATGTAAAAGTTGATGAAAATATATTGGCCTACGAGCCTAGTTCGGCGGGTGTGCCACCTTTGGCTTGCGAGCCTGATTCGGCATATGTGCCACCTCTCTCTCTCTCTTCTATTTTTAATAGCATTCCTTCTAGTTCAGATGATGACAGCGAGGATGACAATCCTCCTCCACCTCTTGAAATTGTTCCTTTTATTCCACCGCTTCCAAGATGCGTCCACTCTACTCGGGATGCAGCAGGTTCTCTTGCAGGTGACCCTGCCGATCGACAACGTACACATTCTCAGTTCGAAAGAGCCTCTTCCTTATTGGCTCAAGTTCCAGAAAATCCTGATCCAGAAACCTTTGAAGAAGCCTCCAGTCATCCAGATTGGGATGAAGCTAGGAATGAAGAATATTGTTCCTTATTGGCGAATGATACTTGGGATCTTGTTCCTCATCGAAAAGGAAGAAAACTTGTCAGATGCAGATGGGTTTACAAAACAAAGTTTGGACCAGATGGAAAAGTGGATAGACATAAAGCTCGTCTTGTCGCTAAAGGATTTTCACAAGTTGAAGGCATTGACTATACTGAAATATTCTCCCCTGTTGCCAAAATGAATTCTATCTGCTTTGTTCTTTCCCTTGTTGCCTCCTTTAAATGGGAAGTCCATCAGATGGATGTTAAATCCACCTTCTTACATGGATATTTACATGAAGAAAACTACATGGAACAACCCCCTGGCTTTATCCAAATTGACTCTAGCCTTGTTTGTCGCCTTAGGAAGTCTCTCTATGGTCTCAAACAAGCTCCTCGGGCTTGGTATGCCAAATGGATAGATTTCTATTAGATAATGGCTTTTCAAGGTGTCATTCTGACAACACTATCTACACCAAGAAAGTGGGGAAGTCCTTCACCATCCTTGTTCTTTATGTTGATGATTTGATCCTTACTGGTAGTGATCCAAACCATATAAACCATGTGAAGTCTAGCCTCAAAAAGAAGTTTGAAATGACAGACTTAGGACACTTGCATTATTTCCTTGGTCTTCAAGTCTTGCAATCCATTGAAGGCATTACCCTCTCTCAGTCCAAGTATGCCTGTGATCTTCTACACCACTTTCACATGGAAGACTGTAAGCCCGCCCCTTCTCCCTTTCAGTTTGGAGTCAAGCTTTCAGTCACTTGTACTACCCCTAAAGTTGATGCTACCTTATATCGTCAACTTGTTGGTAAACTTTTGTATCTAACCCATACCCGTCCTGACCTTTCCTTTGTCGTTGGTCTTGTCGCTCGATTTATGCACCAACCTCATGAAAGTCATTGGAAAGCAGCTAAAAGAATACTTCGATATATTCGCGGTACAATTCAGTTCGGGATTCATTACAATGCAGGAGCATCTCCATTGTTGACTAGTTTCATTGATTCTGATTGGGATGGTAACCCTGATGATCGAAAATCTACTGCAGGATATGTGTTCACTCTTGGTTCAGGACCTATTACATTGTCTTGTAAGAAACAAAGTGCCATCTCTCTTTCTTCAGCAAAAGCAGAGTATCGTGGTGCAGTTGAAGCCAGCAAGGAAGCCATGTGGCTTCGTCAGATCCTGTCTGAATTTGGTCTCCATCAGCAGCATCCAACTACACTTTGGTGTGACAATTAGAGTGCCATTCAGCTATGTAAAGATCCAATTCAGCATCAGCGTATGAAACACATTGAACTCCACATACACTTCATCAGAAAGCTCATTCATGATCGTGTTCTTGAAGTGCAGTATGGTCCAACCAATAATCAAGTAGTCGATATATTTACAAAGGCTCTCACAGAAGCAAAGTTTACCAAACTTCGATCCATGCTTGGACTTCAGAAAAGTTGTCATTAAGGGAGGATAGGCTCTAATGCCTCCTTCCTTCTCCTATTGTGTCACTTTTGTAAATCCTTCAATCCTATCCCAATTTGTTCTTAAGGGGGGATGTTAGGATATTTCGACACATAGGAAATAGGCTCCTTTTGTGTCACTTTTGTAAATCCTTCAATCCTATCCCAAGTTGTTCTTAAGGTGGAGATGTTAGGATATTCCGACACATAGGAAATAGTTGAGAATAACTTAGTCTAGTGTAGAGTTAGGTAAAGTGTGTTTCTTTACCATGTACATTTATAACTTATAATCCGACGGTCACGATTTGTAGTGATCTGACAGTTATCTCTCTTCTCGATATTAACGACACTTGATCCTTGGCTTAACACTCGATTGGTCCATGATCTCTATTTAAAGAGCATGGAAGGTCATTTGTCCGATAACCGTTTATGAGATAAACATATGTAACTTTTCTTTTTATATTAATAAATTGCCTGAAGTGGCCGCGTTGGCTTAGGCCGTGGACTGTTTCCCTCTTTGAGGGTTTTAACCACGTGATTATACTGGTGTATTGATTTGTGATCTGTTTGTGAGCGGTGACCTTTGGTTCTTAATCTAAGGAACTTACCCTATAAATTCCTACAATTTTAAAGTGATCCCTAAGTCTAAACTTAGGGAAATTAAATAATTAAAGGGTATTAATAAAGCAAAGTGTGAATCTTCTAGAAAACGAAGATCAAGTCATCTTTTAATATGAGGCATTGATTAGAGATCTAATCTGGGTCGTTGATTCATCAGCGAGAAGACTATAAGAGAAGGCTTGAGGGTCATTTGGAAAGTAAGCCGGGCATACTCTCAGTACCCGAAGGAAATCAATTCTGAAGTAAGAGAATTTGATTTCAGAGGGTGAGGTTGTAGAGGCGGAGTTGAGACGCAGAAAGAGGAGGGGGAAGTCAACAGAGGAAGAAGAAGAAGGCAGAAGGAGGACACAGAAGGAGCAGCACTGGCCCTCCAATCAGAGTGACGCAGTCCATCGCAGTGACTGAGCAGAAGGCCACGCAGAGTGACGCAGAGGGAGGAAGGGTGCCTCTAGTGTGTCAGAAATTCTTCCTAAGTGTTCGGAAAAATTATCTCAGGTGTATGCTAGACATATGCTCGTCATTTTTTTCTGTAAAAGATTTCCACTGCTGAAGAATAATATAAACCCTCATCCGATGCACTGGTTTTCCCACAATGGGTTTTTCTGAGGACAATTGTCCAAAAATAACTGTGTTCATGTGATTGTTTCTATTGTGTTATATGTGTTCTATTTGTTCTTCTTCTTTTGATTAATTGAATATTCCGGTTGTGTTTATTTCATAATTTACTAAAGCATCTGTAATAACTTATCATAAATAAGTAGGCGAAATAAATCAATCACTGCAGTAGTATTTCAGATTGACAATTTCACATGGTATCAGAGCAAAAGGCGAAAGACGGAAGAGGAGGTTTTGCAATGGAACTAAGATCCAACATCGATGCAGCAGCAGCTCGGAAGGGTTCACGTAGTCCTCCAGAACGCATGGAGAAACAGAGGGATCATGAAATTTCAGTTTTGGCATCCAGACTAGAAGAGGATTTCGCTTGCATGTCAAGCACGACCTCTCCAGGGGTCTGGTATATTGACAGTGGAGCATCTGCTCACATGAAGGGAGTTCGAGAATGCTTCTCGAGCTACCAAGAAGAGCGAATGAATTTTCAGATCATGATGGGAAACAAGGCCAAGTGTACCGCCGTTGGAAGAGGAACCATAATATTTCAAACAGAAGCTGGTAACAAGCTTCGGGCCACCAACGTACTGCGCGTACCGAGATTGGGGATGAACTTTCTCTCGGTGTCTCAATTTCAGAACAAGGGTTACGCTGTATACTTTATTAGAAATAAGGTTTATGTCAAACACCCTAGTTGGAAAAGGGAAGCACAAATTGGAGTAATGAGCCATAAACTGTATAAGTTACAGCTTGAGTCTCTAATGGCACTGATAGGCAATACGGATGAAAGGGAATTGAATGAATTATGGCACAGAAGAATGGGGCATCTACATCATGAAGCCTTGAAGATCCTCAAGAAGACTGTCATGGGAGCTCCAGAACTTAGCACAAGGAAAGACGATGTTTGCAAGGGGTGCATATTAGGGAAGTATGCCAAGGAAGCATTTCCAAGAAGCAACAGTAGGGCCAAGAGTGTGTTGGATTTGATACACTCAGACATCTGCGAACCAATGTCCACAGATACTCTCAGTGGTGCAAAGTATTTTGTCACCTTTATTGATGACCATTCCCGGAAGACATGGATCTACTTTCTCAAGACCAAAGATGAAGTCTTTGAGTGATTCAAAGAATTGAAGGCTTTGGTAGAAAATTTAACCGGAAAGCGGGTCAAGAAACTGCGATCAGAAAATGGTGGAGAATATATTGATAAGGAAAGAGTTTGGAAAAATTATCTCAGGTGTATGCTAGACATTTTCTCGTCATATTTTTTGTAAAGGATTTCCACAACTGAAAAATAATATAAACCCTCATCTGCTACACCGGTTTTCCCGATATTGGGTTTTTCCGAGGACAATTGTCCAAAAATAATTGTGTTCATGTGATTGTTTCTATTGTGTTATATGTGTTCTATTTGTTCTTTTGCTTTTGATTAAGTGAATACTGCAGTTGTGTTTATTTCATAATTTACTGAAGCATCTATAAATAACTTATCATAAATAAGTAGGCGAAATAAATCAATCATTGTAGTAGTATTTCATATTGAAAATTTCACATCGTCTACTAAGGTAAATATCGAAATAAAATACACTGTAGCCTTCACAATTAAAAATTCTGCGGAAAGTAAATGCAAGGAAAAATGCTAACACAAGTACAATCACAATGAAAATTATTTTTGGAAAATCGTCCCTGGAAAAACCCAATGTGGGAAAACCGGTGAGGCAGATGAGGGTTTCTTTATTATTCTTCAACAAAATCTCTTGTACAAAATACAACCAGCAGAATAGAAGAAGAATTTTTGTGAGAAATTTACAAACAATTTTTCTCACGCTCCACAGTGAAATACTGAACCTGGAGAGGCCCTGTAGCCTCATTGTGTCTCACTGCATCAGCCTCTGCACAATCCCAGCGTCACAGCCTCTGCGCTAGTCCTGTCATTGCATCACAGCCTCTGCGCTATCCCTCCTCTACACTGCTTCCTCCGGCTTTATCCTACACTCTCGACTCTTGTTGATGCCCTCTCTCTCCAACCTGCAACTCTCCCTTTGATTCGATTTCCTCTTGCTGAACTTCAGCCAGTGAGAAAATCGTTCTTCTTGGGAAATTGAGTATCTGCTTGGTATATTTCCAAATGCCCATTGAAGTCCAACTTCTAATCTTCTCGTTAAGAAATCAACGGCCCGGATTAAAACATAATCAAGGGCTAAGATTAACTTGACTTGATCTTCATCTTTTTCTAGAAGATTCATACCAAGTTCTATTAATACACTTTAATTATTTTAATTCCCTAAGTTTAGTTTTAGGCTGCTATTAAAAATTATTAATTATTTGAATAAAACCTCATCGTAGTGGAATTTCCCAAAACGTTTTCTGGGTATTTTGGAATACATGTGTCTAAGCCTCCTTGCAAAATTTTAGACTTACAGCACATCCTATGCTACCAAAAATCAACATGAACTAGAGAGGACATCCCTATTCTCTCTTTTGATTAGAGAATATATTCCCACTCCCTTTTAAGGAGACTCCTTTACTCCTTCTCAAAACCAGAGGAAATTCCTGTCTTCCTTTTAAATTGGGAAGTGACCACCACAAGTCTTACAACTCGTTTTCATGAGAGTATCAGCTACTTGTTCTTCATAGCTACATGGCTCCCTCTTTCTTCTACATCTCTTGCATCGAGCTTGTTTTCTTTCAAGGTATCATGGAGACACCTTCTCTCTTCAATATTGTGACAGGATTCAGGTCATCTTTCTTGCTCATCACTTTCATCTTCAACATTATAGATATTAAGCCTTTCCATTCTTTAGACTAATTAGGGATTCCTCATGAAAGTGATATTCCTAGTTGACTATCAGGTTATGTTTTCGCACTGCTACCTTCCAATATGAACATATTTTGATTTCATGGTTTCCAGGTACCAAATATTGATCTCCCCTCAATACTCTTCATCCATATATTAGAACTTGCCTCAGCCCTCAACTGCCATCATGTATTCCTACAACATCTTTTCCAGGTAGCAATAATAATGTCAACTAGATAACCAAACCATAAACGAATTGGACTTTACCATGATTACCTTCTCATTCATGTATCAACATCCTTATCGATCATCTCCACTTTAAACTTCCTTCATGCACTAGAGTGCCCAAGGATCGAACTTGATTACCAAGTTAGAACTTATCTTAATCAATGTTGTCTATTCTAGAGAAAGTCCTAATTCTTTATTCATCTCAAAGTAAGTCAAATCCTATTCTTTTCAAGTATCATATATCCATACACTTAAGCATATTTATGACCAAATTTCTTTTCTCAAGATTCGATACATGTGAATCTTATCCGAAGTTTACTTTCAACATGCAATCTTATGCTTTCATCCAATCATCTAGCTATATGTCCTAAAGTGAGCTTGCAAACAAGCCCATTGCATTCCTTCATCCCTTCAACAATAATGTTTCCATATTACAGAGAATGTATACTATCCTTGTCATGCTGCTTTTTCCAAGGACCTTTCAAAATGATGGTCCTTCCAAGATCATAATAATCCACTTAGGCAATATGACAACCTCTAACATAATGTTAGATAATGCTTGGATGAATATAATGCAAAAATGGTCTATCTATTTATCTAGATGATTTATATAAAGCAACTTAATCATGTAAACTCTAAATATGCTACTATCATATGCTTTCTCTATGATGCTTATGCAAAAAATATTATCCTAGTGGAAAATTAATCCTTATAAAGAACCTGACAGTCAGTGAGCCTTCTTCAGTAGTAAAGATCCTTCGTTTCTTCCTTTTTCGCCTTCTTCTCAAGCTCTTCCATTGCTTCGGCTACATGAGCTTCAGTCCTTTCCTTTCTCTTGTTTTGTTGGTTTGGAAAATTCCTCTTAAAGTGTCCAAACTCATTGCACTTAAAGCATTGAACCTGTAATATTCCCAATTAGCCTTGCTAATTGGAATATTTCATTTTTGTTTAATTTTGCCGCTTTAGTTGGAAATAATAAATAAAGTGAGAAATAAGAGGGGTCACCTCACTTTAGTCACCTCACTTTATAAAATAAAGTGTTTTCCTAGTTGATTAACGTTATAACTTAAAGAGGGAGCCTTGGGGGTCCACACGTATATGATGGGAGGCCTCACGCTGACCCAAGGGTAACTGCAAGGTGAAGGACGCAGTTAAGGTTTTGGAGGGAGTTTAGCATTATAAAAGGAGGGGTTCTCACCTCATTTGGACATGCATATTTTGATATTGATATTGAGAGCTAGACTTTTGTCTGCTTCCGCACGCCGGTTGTTTAGTCGGTCTGCAGCACTGTTTAGTGCACGAGTGTCTCCGGTCGGAGATCTCACCCTTAGCCTCGGGGGACTTCGAGTGCCTGCCCTGGTAAGGTTATTTCTGGTTTCACCCTTAGCTTCGGGGACTTCGAGTGCCCGCCCTAGTAAGATTAATTTTGTGCCCCATCTTCGCCCGCAGGCGCTGTGTGGAGAGCCCGAGAGGACGAAGCCCCTGCTGGCCGGCGAGACTAGCAGAAAAACGCAGCTTCAGCAGCAGGGAAGGACGCAGATTGGGAGGAGGACGTTTGTTCCATATGGAAGAGGAAGGACGCGTATCTGAACACTCCTACGTGATAGATCCAGCCTTGGAGATTGTAGATCTGAGCAGATATTTGCAGATCTGGTTCTGTAGGTTGCAGATCTGGAGGGGTAGCACTAGATCCAGCTTGGGAGATTGCAGATCTGAGGAGATATTGGCAGATCCAGCCTAGATCTGAAGAGATAACATCAGATCCAGCCTAGATCTGAAGAGATAACATCAGATCCAGCCTTTGAGGTTGCAGATCTGAGGAGATATTGGCAGATCTAGCATAGATCTGAAGAGCTAGCAACAGATCTAGCCTTGTGGGACGCAGATCTGGAGAGATAGTAGCAGATCCAGCCTTGTATGACTCAGATCCAGCAGATCTGGGCAGAGAGGACGCAGATCCAGTCAGGGAGGACGCAGATCTGATGAGTAGAGTCTTTATGTGGGGTTCTGGCAGCATTTTTCAGTGTTTTCAGCCTTGAGGAGTTGGTCATCTCATCTGGAGGATTTGTGGGTAGATCCAGCCCTTTTGCCAGCATATTTCATGAGCTTCTGAGCTGTTCCTGAAGGCACAGCGTTTTTGTAGGAGGAGGGTTTCTGGGGGCGATTTTCGTAGGTGGTCCATTTGCTTCACGGTTTCTGGGTTTTGTCCGGAGCAGCGAGTATAGGTGATCTGTAGATTTTTAGCTCATTCCGGCAAGGGGATCAGCCCCTAGCTTCAGTTCACTCCAGCAGCAGCAGTTTACGGCAGTTTCTTCCAGCAGCTGGGATGCAGTTTCTGTAGTAGCCATTTCCTATTTTCTGAGAGGATTCTTCACTTGCCTTGAGCAAGGATAGGTGCCGTCATTCTGATTTTCTTGTACTCCTCTCTATGTACTTTCAGATTAATAAAATGGCTCAGTTTTCTGGCATTCTATGTGTATTGGTTCCATGATCTGGTTCAACATTGTATTTTCTATATCTGTCTAGCATATTTCTGTTTATTACTGGTTATTTCCCTTTGGGGATATTACAGTGGTATCAAAGCATAATTCTGGCTCAGCCTGTGGTCTATGACATCAGAAAAGAGATCATACAGAGCAATAGCAGTTGCAATACCAGAAACGCAGTTGGGAAAAGGGCCAAAATAAAAAGGTCAAATTTTGAAGTTTGGAATTAGGAAAAACGTTTTCTGGGTTTTTCTGGGTTTTGGACAAGGATCACCTTCCCAAATCCTTAGAATTTTCTGAGTAGTTTCCAATGGGTAAATCGGAGGTCAAAGTTAAGCAGCGGTATGGTTTTGCAGCAGCCGTGCAGTTTCTGTGGAGCCTGTAAGGGAGACAGAGCAGCGGAATCCGATGGCAAACATAGCTGAGAAATTGGATGCACTCATCCATCACATGCAGGATGTGTCACAGAGGCTCGCAGCCGTAGAGGACAGTCAGAGAGAACTCCCTAGGGGTTTTCAGATCGTTCATCATAATGCCACTCGGCATATGGCATCGTGTACACCCACACGTCCCACTATGCCCACATTCTTGCCAGAGGACCCAGGAATAGCAGTACAACGAGAGGTAGAACCAGCTCGGATGGCTGACATTCTTGCAGAGTATCAGGCTTTAGGACAGGCATTCATGGATGCTCTCCCCTTCGAGAGATATATCCTGATCTGTTATGGCATTAGACTCCATGATCAACACCAGGGGCACCGGCATCATCATGGTGGAGACTACCACCGCACAGCTAGTAGAGATTATGTTCAGCTCCAGCGTGATAATAGACCTCACAACTCTCACAGAGGGAACCAGCACTCACATGATAGGGGCTTACAACGCACAGTGGACAAGTTGGATACCTCTTTCCAGCTTGACTGAGTATCGGAGAGGGAAACCATTAAAGTGGTTACCTCGCACTTGGAGGATGAGGGCACACAGGATTGCAGGGAGCCTGAGGTTACACCTAGTGTGACACAGGACTCACCATCATTGGAGACCTCCTTGACCGTGCCGGTTGACATCATAGTGGAGGTAGAGCCTACCCCGGTAGAGCCGTCCACTGAGGTGATGACTGGAGCCATGTCCGAGTCTTCGGGTGGTAGCAGCACACAACAGATGGGTGAGGTGTCAAGAGATGTATCCACCTTCGATGAGGTACTAGCAGGTACAGAGGTATTGGATGATGGTCGTAGACAGCAGTATCATCGGCTTCGGACGGACCTTCGAGTTTTGAGAGAGAAGGCCGCGTCAGTACGGGAGACCATTTTGTTGCAGGACCAGGAGCTGGAGGGTATGAGAGCGACTTGTGCCAAGTCGGCGGCCAAGTTGGTCCACATTGGGGAACAACTGGATTCCCTGATGGTACAACCAGAGGGCACATTGGAGCGTCAGATCATTCCCCTTCAGGTATGCATGGATGGGACTGGCGGTGCTGTTGAGTCATCTCTTCCCGTTGGAGATAGAGAGGCAGAGCCACCTAGTCAGATCTCATATATTGACTTGGATAGCAGTATGAGACGATCAGAGTTGTACAGGGTACAGCATCCATATGTTGAGATTGGATGGAGAGAGATTTTGAGTTGGTACTCGGTGGAGCGGGCTATGGAACACAATGACTTTCTTTCCTTCTCACAAGAGCAGATAGAAGATGGGGGACATCTTCGGATGGATAACATCTCTCATACTTGTGTTGGACATCCCTTGAGCCATACACATCATGATGGGAGGTTTTTGCCTACCACCTATTTGATTCTTGATGGGGTCTCATTGATCCTTGAGAAGTTTATACTTCAAAATCCCATGAAGTGCAAAGTCAGAAATTTGATTTGGGAGGGTGGTAGCCCTCATGGGAGGAGTACCAGGATGAGGAGAAGGAGGCATCCACAAGTGATTGAGTGGATGGGGATGATGAGCAAAGAGCTAGGAGGCTATTTACAGATCTATGACACCAGGCAGCAGGAGGCTTGGCTGCGCTGGTTACTCTTGAAAGAGTTTGGCCATCACTTGGCAAACACTCTTCCTAAGAGTAGGAGGATGGGGAAAAGATGGATGGATACTTGCATCATTGAGCAACATAGAGTATGGATGCATGGTGTTGATGTGTTACTCATATCATTCATTGTGTCTTCATCACATGAGTGGTTTGATGGAGGTATGGAGAGGCAACACAATATCTTGTTGCTTGGTTTGTTCCTAGGAGAGCAAGGGCAGATTTGCTCTCACACTTTGTATGATGTTGCAGGAGGAGGAGATGGCACTATCTCCATGGTCTTTGATGGGGAAGCACTTCCCTCTTGGGAGGTATTCCATATTTATTGCAGCATTATTAGAGGAATCTTTGACAAGGAGCATGTCAAAGAACAGAGTCTTGTACTGACAGGAACTCATTTGCATGAGCCCACAGCGTTGTCACCTTGGAGCAGAACATTATGGATGAAGTGTACGCAGCAGAGATATGGTGGATCTATAACCCATAGGTCCCAGGATCACTTCATATTTATTGCACTTACAAGAAGTAATGATGATAGAGACATCTATGGCACATCCTTCTTGACTTGGGTTTCCAAGCATAAGGAGGATTATCTTCTTGCAGCACATGGTTCAGTCTTCTTCATAGCAGGTCAACACTTTATGGAGGACTCATTCACGGACCCATGTACCATCTTACTTCCAGCATATGGTGAGGGATTTGTTTATACATTCATTGAATTGCACCCTCTTACCATTCTTATGCAATGCATTGCTTCACAAGAGGGCAAGCTTGTCACATTGCTCCATGAGTTGTATTGGGCCAATCTACATGATGGAGGTAGCCATCTCTTTTGGGGCCTTGGGCAAATGTTTTATCATCACATGTATGTTCATTTGCAGCACTATACCAGGTATCATATGAAGACATGCATGGGTAACATAAGCATTTTGCCTTGTACTCTTATCAAGCAGCAACTTGTAAAACTGCGCTGTACTTGTTTGGGAAGCTGTTGGTACCTTCTTGCACCACAAGAGACCTTCGGCATTTCCTTCATTTTGCTGCTGATCATGTCTTCATTTGCTGATATATATCAGATTTGTATGGGAGGCTTGATTATGAGGGAGACACATGAGCTGGATGTGTCCGTGAGTGGGAAAAATTCTCACAATTTCTGCACTACATGTTCTAATGGGAGCATGGGAGGAGGCATGGCCACCACTACTTTATATGCGTTCTCTTTTGATGGGGGCCATGAGATCGATATTCATCCATTGCACAGCCATGGGCAAGTGTTTGGACCTATGTTGTTGTCATATTCAGCCATTTGCTATCCATTAGTAGATGTGTTGGATCTTGTACATTGCTTGCCATGTGATTTTCTGAGGTTGCAGTGGATGAGACTGCACTATGGTTTGTTTTGGGCCAGCTTGTTCTTCATTGATGGAGGAACCTTCTATGGAGGATTGTTTTTCACTTTGCCATTGGAGGGCAATGACTTTGCAGCCCAAGATCAGACTTTCAGCCCGCCTTCATTACCGGAGCTTGAGGTGGAGGGAGATTTTCAGGAGTTGCCTTGTCGGGAGGTGGCTCATTTGGTTTGGATGATTGCTTGGGGATGGAGGATCCACATGAGAGAGATGTTCCCCACTTCATGCCTTGAGTGGAGAGAGATGATGAGCTGGTGCACAGTCGATGGGACAACTTACACATTCATAGATGCAGAACAGCAGCAGTCATGGTCTTTAGTCATAGCCAGAGGCAGTGAGCAGTCCGAGTCATGGGACTTGGGCTATTATTGGCCACAGTGGCGATGGGATCCGGGAGGACTATTGATTGGCTGGTACCATGAGAGGCCAGTTTGGGATCCTGGCATTGAGATATCCCTTCATATCAGGGTGATGCAGGAGACAGAGAGGTTTCAGTGGGACCCAGGCACATTTTGCAGTATCGGCAGGGAGCATCAGCTAGAGAGTAGGCTTGTTCAAGCATTGCTTGAGAACAAGCAATTTTTGCTGGATGAGGATGCCACTTGGGAGAGCGAGCAGACTTTACAGCATCCATCACTTCAGTTGCTTGAGGACAAGCAACGTTTTGCCGGGGGAGACTGTAATAGGCTTGTTCAAGCATTGCTTGAGAACAAGCACTTTTTGCCGGATGAGGATGCCACTTGGGAGAGCGAGCAGACTTTACAGCATCCATCACTTCAGTTGCTTGAGGACAAGCAACGTTTTGCCGGGGGAGACTGTAATATTCCCAATTAGCCTTGCTAATTGGAATATTTCATTTTTTTGTTTAATTTTGCCGCTTTAGTTAAAAATAATAAATAAAGTGAGAAATAAGAGGGGTCACCTCACTTTAGTCACCTCACTTTATAAAATAAAGTGTTTTCCTAGTCATTTAACACAGAACTGTGAGGGCCCTTAAAACTACACGTATATGATAGGGAGGCCCACAACCACCTCATGGTGAATCAATGTGAATGACTAATAAGGGTTTGAGGGAGTTTAGCATTATAAAAGGAGGGGTTCTCACTTCATTTGGTATGCATATTTTGATATTGATGTTGAGAGCTAGACTTTTGTCTGCTTCAGCACGCCGGTTGTTTAGTCGGTCTGCAGCACTGCTTAGTGCACGAGTGTCTCCGGTAGGAGATCTCGCCCTTAGCCTCTGGGACTTCGGAGTGCCCTCGCCCCCGTAAGAGCCGTTTCACCTATAACTAGGACTTGAGGCCTGCTCAGTAAGGTTAATTTCCTCAGTTCATCGCCAGAGCGGGGCTGTGTGGAGAGCTCCGAGGAAGAAGCCCCAGTGGCTGCGCAGATCTAGCAGGAAAAACGCAGTTTCAGCAGCAGGAAGGACGCAGATCAGTTTGGAGTGAGGACGCTGTTCCAGTAGGAAGAGGAAGGACGCAGATCTGAAGGCACAGTGATAGATCCAGCCTTGGAGATTGTAGATCTGGTTCTGTAGGTTGCAGATCTGGAGGGGTAGCACTAGATCCAGCTTGGGAGATTGCAGATCTGAGGAGATATTGGCAGATCCAGCCTAGATCTGAAGAGATAACATCAGATCCCGCCTTTGAGGTTGCAGATCTGAGGAGATATTGGCAGATCTAGCATAGATCTGAAGAGCTAGCAGCAGATCTAGCCTTGTGGGACGCAGATCTGGAGAGATAGTAGCAGATCCATCCTTGTATGACTCAGATCCAGCAGATCTGGGCAGAGAGGACGCAGATCCAGTCAGGGAGGACGCAGATCTGATGAGTAGGGTCTTTATGTGGGGTTCTCGCAGCATTTTTCAGTGTTTTCAGCCTTGAGGAGTTGGTCATCTCATCTGGAGGATTTGTGGGTAGATCCAGCCCTTTTGCCAGCATATTTCTTGAGCTTCCGAGCTGTTCCTGAAGGCACAGCGTTTTTGTAGGAGGAGGGTTTCTGGGGGCGATTTTCGGAGGTGGTCCATTTGCTTCACGGTTTCTGGGTTTTGTCCGGAGCAGCTAGTATAGGTGATCTGTAGATTTTTAGCTCATTCCGGCAAGGGGATCAGCCCCTAGCTTCAGTTCACTCCAGCAGCAGCAGTTTACGGCAGTTTCTTCCAGCAGCTGGGATGCAGTAGTTGTAGAAGCCATTTCCTATTTTCTGAGAGGATTCTTCACTTGCCTTGAGCAAGGATAGGTGCCCTCATTCTGATTTTCTTGTGCTCCTCTCTATGTACTTTCAGATTAATAAAATGGCTCAGTTTTCTGGCATTCTATGTGTAATTGTTCCATGATCAGCTAGGACGCTGTCCTTATTTGCAGCCATTGTTTGTCTGAGAGGGTCTCCACTTGCCTAGGGCAAGGATAGGTGCACTCATTCTGATTATCTTGTACTCCTATCTATGTGTTCTGAGATTAATAAAATGGCTTAGAATTCTGGCATTCTATGTGTACTTGATCTATTATCTGGTTCCGGTATTTGTTTATGTATTTCTGTCTGGCATATTTCTGTGTATTACTGGTTATTTCCCTTTGGGGATATTACAAAAGATATTCAAATAATTAAATTTTAATGGGGACCCTAAGTCTAACTTAGGGAAATTGAAAAATTAAAGTGAATTAATTTACACATGTGATGAGAACTTTCTAAGTGACGTGGATCAAGCTTCTTCTAATCTTAGCCGTTGATTAGAGATTAGATCGGGGGTGTTGATTTCTCCAATGAAATTTGTCAAAGGCTTCATCCTTGCACTTGATGCAATATCACCATGTCTTTCTGGAGTAATCGACAATGAAGGTAATGTAATAGGGATGTGTAACGGAGTGCGCAGGCATCAGACCACATATGTCTGAATGGATGAGATGTAGGATGTCATATGTTTTGTTCTGGCTTGAGGGAAATTGTCCCCTTTTTTTCTTTCCACTAGCGCAACCATTTCAAAATCCCTCATGTTGAGCATGTACATTGGGAATACCAGAAACCAGTCTCTTCAATTTCTGACGAGCCTCATAATGTAAATGATTTAGCTTGCGGTGAAATAATTCACTGAGATGATTGGTGTTATGGGCCAATGCAAAGAGTGGCCTTCCTGTGACCTTGTAGAGTCCCTTAGATCTCAGTCCTAATGTGAATGCATCTTTTATATGTGAGTCAACAGGCCAAGTTAAAAATTTCCCATTGATGAAGGCAACCCTCATCCCATTATCTTCTAATGCAGATATAGAAATTAAGTTTTTCATGAGTCTTGGTACATACATGACATCATTTAATAATACAGATTCCCCAGTGTTTAACTGAAATTTAACTAACCCAAATCCTTTTACAGGATAAGTGGAGTTATCTCCAAGAATTATCCTTAGCTCAATCTCCCTCTCTACTAGTTTAGAGAGGACTTATAACCAAAAGAATGATGAGTGGACACACTATCAAGTAGCCAACTATCCAATGAATCTGGTGGGGAAGGACTAGTAAGTGCAGAAATAAGAATATATTCATTTTTATCCACAGTATTACTTTCATACCTGGAATCTTTTGACCTCTTCTGAGATGGATGGTCTTCTTCACGTTCGCTTTATGAATATCTTCTTCTCCTCTCATACTTTTTGTCATGGTTTATCCTTGGGTTGTCTTTTCTTCTTTTATCATAGTTGTTGTAATGTGGCTACTTTCTCTTTTCTGGACAATCATTGGAAAAGTGACCTTTCTTCTGGCAATTGTAGCATTCAATGTGAGCAAGTGATTTTCCATTTCCTCCTTTTGAGTTGATCTTTCAGCATAATAATTTCATTTAGATTGTTAACTTAATACATGCCGACTACTTTATCATACATATCTTTAGAATTCTTCAAATTCCCAACATAAGCAAGTTACCTTGTAACCCATCAGCTAAGATTTGTTTTGCTTTAGACTCACCTTTCTTGTACCTGTTCTTAATGATGGTGGAGGCATTTTCTGAAGGTTCTGACATCTTTCCTTGAATGTATTCCAGCACATCATTGTTGACGGCAATGATCTCTAATTTGAATTTCCATGCAGCAAAATTTGAGGCGTCACCCAACTTCTCATGTTCCTTGAAGGTAGAGGAAGACATCTCGACCTTGACTTGTAGATCTGCTCTCTAACCTTGTAGATCTGAACTCTATATTTGTATATCTGCTCTCGGCCTTCCTTGCTTATCTTCTCTTGGGCTTTTCCTTCAACTTAGCTCTGATACCATGCTAATTTTTCGATTTTGTTCTATGATGTATCAGTTATTTAAGCCCAACTTAGATTTCCATCAACAAATTATTCAGATCTGTGTAGTATAAATAACCATACACTGTAACTGAAGATAGAACAATGCATGCAACAGAAGAGAAGCCAATATGACAACCATGAGACATAGAAATTGGTCCAAGACCAGGGAAAACCCCACTGTTGGGGAAACTCTTTCAAATCTTCTTCTTCTATAGATTGTCTTCAAAATATTTCAGCAGAGATTACAATGAGCTCAATACAAGTATACAGTGGAAGTAAACAAATCTGACTTGCGGAATGACATATCTACAATAGCAAGACATGAAACCAATGGATCACCAATACAAAGTGATCTTAGTTGCCGAGATCTAGATTTGGATCTAGAATACTGTCGATGACTGTTGTAATGCATCTGTGACTGCATGATAGATGAGTGATGATGTTGCACAAGTAGCTGATAGAGATCCAAAATAAATTTTCCCAATAAATCTCAGTGTTGCGACCTTGACTTGCCTTGCCCGCGGCTGAACTAGATCTGAGCCACTACAAGGAAGTTCTATGCCCGCAACTTAGGGCTTTAATACTTAAAAACTTGGCCGCGCCCTGAAGCCTGCCTGCAGGTGACTTTACACACAGAGCCGCGACCACAACAAGCTTAGCCCGCGGCCCAAGCCCAATAGAGCCGCTACCTCAAGTTCTCTTGCCCGTATCTCAAAACCAAATTTCTCAGATCTGAAATGTACCTCAGACTCTGATCTCGATCCACTGCGTGAGTCTCTTGCAACGTAGCTGTGCGAGCCAAAAACAGAAAATATGACCCAGAACAAAAATAGGATGAGGATGATCTCATGAGCGAATGTGTGCAAATGAGCTTGGGGTCGCTTCTATTTATAACTTGATGAGGGACCGCTTGGGGCTTTGACCAGTCAACATGTAATTTAACCAACTCATAAAATAATAAAATAATCCATAATTAACTTCCGCTTAACCTTTTAGAACAATCTATAGGTCAATTTTGATCCTCTTGAAAAGATGAATCTAATTAACTTATTATTTTAACCATCTGAATTAACCAATGTGGAATTTGACTCTAGTTGCAAAAATTAACACCCCTGGCGTGGCCAAACAGGCCATCCTACAATGCCTCATTTTGTGGATGAGCCAAATAAGGAGAGGGAACTCGACCTAGTTGTAGATTTGGTCAACTCGGTTGCATCAAGTATTGATGAGTATGAGGGACTAGACCCCAGGATCAGGAGAGTGATGTCCTTTGGGGAATACATTCACCTCAAGGAGAGGAGTACCACTGGGGATGGAACACACTATAGAGGGGGATAGTCTAATCAGGAGGTACAAAAGATAGCAGGGAAGGTCACATGCCAATTATTATGGGTCGGGCAATAGTTCAACTAGGGCATGGGTTCAAAAGCTAGATACTTACTTCCACCTAAACCCCATGCGAGAGGTGGATGCAATCCGGTTTGCTACACCACATTTAGAGGGAGATGTACATGAGTGGTGGTACCACGGGTTGATTACATTGGGGCACATACACATTACTTCTTATATCGAGCTCACCAGGCGACTGAATGAGAGGTTTGAGAGGAAGGACCCTAAGCTACATTTAAGGTAGTTGGTGCACCTAAGGCAAACAGGCAGTGCAAAGGTCTACATCTCAAAGTTCCAGAGGTTGGTCGTGATTGTATCGAATACCTCGGAGGCCCAGTTCATTATGCTTTTTGTGGAGGGATTAGTTGAGTCACTATGGGTTAGGTGAGCGCCTACAAGGCCACGTCCTTATTGGACGCTATTTCCAGGACCCGGGACATGATTGACATAGTACCCAAGAGTAGGGCCTTGGTACCCACTAGACCTACTCCCCACAAGGGAACCGAGACATTCACCCACCTTAGAGGGAGAGTGGATGTGGCCATTTGGATGAGGAGACTAGGAGGGATATTAGTAGGAGGAAGCTATGCTTCACTTGCTAGGAGCCTTGGGCACCTGGGCACAAGTGCACTAAGGGCAAGGCCCATTACATTGAGGTGTTTTCAGATAGTGAGCCGGATGAGGAGGTTGAGCTAGAGGCAGGCCACAGAGATGATGGGGCGCAGTCATCAGGGGGAGTGCCACTACCACCTTAGGGAGGAGGACCATTTGCTCCATCTGGGGGCATTTTATCTTCACTTCGGGGAGTTCCGAAGTACTTGACATTCATGATCATAGGTACTATATAGGGGCAACATGTGTCAGTCCCAGTAGAAAGTGGGGCCACCCACAACTTTATCAATGCTTGGATGGTGAAGCAAAGGGGCATTTGCATAGAGACATCTGAAGGGTTCTCAGTGATGGTGCCAAGAGACTGGACGATGCAGTGCATGAAGTATGTTCCCAGCTTGACTTTGATGATGGGGAACTACTCCATCACTAACCATTTCTTTGTGGTCGATGTTCCAGACGCCAACGTGGTGTTGGGTGTCCTATGGTTGTACTCATTGGGGAGGGTCACCACTGACTAGAAGAAGTTAGTGATGGGGTTTCCGGGCCCAGATGGGAAGCTGGTAGTGCTAAGGGGAATGCCCTCCTACCCACCCCAAACAGTGTTCACTCATCGAATGGAAGAATATTTGCGGTGTGGGGACATAGAGTGGGCAGTGGAGCTCAGGATTTCATAGATAAGGACTCAAACACAACCAGTGCATCCACATATATTAGCCTTGTTGGAGAGGCATCAATAGGTTTTTGGGGAGATTCCTCTAGGAAGACCACTGGATAGAGCATTCAAGCACACTATTGAGCTGGATGAGGGGGTGCATGTAGTCATTACTACTCCCTAAAGACACCCCAAAGCCTATCAGGATGAGATTGAGAGGGCGATACAGGAGCTACTGAGGTTGGGGCACATTAGGCCTAGTTCGAGTCCCTTTGCTTCTTCTGTGGTGTTGGTGAAGAAGGATGGGACCCTTCGCATGTGTATAGACTATAGGGCCCTCAACAAGAAGACGATGAAGAATAGGTACCCCATCTCGCGCATTGATGAGCTAATGGACGAGCTTAGAGGAGCTAAATACTTCTCTAAGATAGACTTGTGCTAAGGGTATCACCAAATCCGAGTGAGGGAGCAGGACATTCCCGAGACTACCTTTCGCTGTCACTATGGGCACTTTGAGTTTTCCGTGATGCCCTTTGGGCTAACCAACACACCAGCCACATTTTAGTCCTGTATGAATCATGTGCTCCACGGGTAGTTGCGATGTTATGTTATTCTCTTCTTTGATGACATTCTGTTATACAACCTGACTTGGGAGGAGCACCTCCAGCACTTAGAGGAGGTACTACATATTGGAGGAGAAACAACTGTATGCAAAGATGTTTGAATGTGAGTTTGGACTGATTGAGATGTTGTACCTTAGGTACGTGATAGGGGAGGATGGAGTGAAGGTGCACCAAGAGAAGATCAGGGCCATCTTGGATTGGCCTGCACCCAAGAATGTGACGGAGATGAGGGGATTCTTGGGCATTTGCACATACTACAGGAGGTTTGTGAGGGGATTCTCACAGCTTGCAGCACCCCTCACGGATTTGACTAAGAAGAGGGCTTTTGAGTAGACATAGGTGGCACAGGTGGCATTTGAGTGCCTTAAGAAGATTATGAGCAGTTGCTCCATTTTGGCTTTGCCGGATTTCACACGACTGTTTGTGCTGGAGTGTAATGCCTCTGGTGAAGGGGTTGGATCCATGTTGTCGCAGGGAGGTCACCCCCTAGCATTCAAGAGAAGGAAACTTCTGCCCCATGAGCAGTTGTACTCTATTTACGACAAGGAGATGCTGGCAGTGATGTATGCACTGGCCAAGTTCAGGCAATACCTAGTGGGCAACCGGTTCAAGGTGAAGACTGACCACAAAAGTCTTAGGTTTTTCTTAGAGAAACAAACATTGCAGGAGAGGTAGCAAAAATGGGTGAGAAAAATCTAGGCATACGACTTTGAGATCGAGTATGTCAACGGAAAACATAATGTGGTAGCTGTAATGACCAAACTCGAATTATATGGAACATAGAAATATTAGCATACATATGAGACCTGCATATGATAGCTACATATGCATGTATCACGTGTACTGCTCTAGTACATGCACTAATCAATTATGACAAACTCAGTGTAGAGTAATGAGTGAATTATTGAAGTATTGAGTAAATACCTAACTCACTAGAATATAATGAATGTATTAGTTATACCTACCACTATCATAATATAAACTAATACTTTGTTCAAAGAAAATTAAAAGCATTGACTTATGCAAATAAATCATGATATTTTAATAAATCCAAGATATTTATTAAATAATAGTATTTTAATAAACCCAAGATATTTATTAAATGACAATATTTTAATAAATCCAAGATATTTATTAAATAGTAATATTTTAATAAAACTAAGATATTTTAGAAATCCAAGATATTTATTAAAAGAGGATAATTTAATAAATATCTTGAATGGAGTTTTTGTATAAAAGGAGAAGAGGGGGGCAACTTGATGGGCATGGGTAGTGAGGTGGGAAAACTGACCTGGATGCTGTCAGAGGAGTTCTAACTACGTGAGACATGAGCAGTGAGTTCTAACAGAGTCATGGAGTGATCTCGATTGTTATTGGAGTTTTGGGCACGGGGGCCAGAAGACTTGTCTTCTGGATCTGGGGACCGGAGAGGTTGAGCTCAGATAGGCTGGGAGGAAAACGACAGTTTGGTAACAGGAGTTGGAGCTATGGCAGATCAGGAACATCTTCAAACGCGGTTCCAGGTAAGTATTAAATAGTCAATTGATATATATTCTGCTTAAAAAACAAATGTCACTCTGGATTGTGTAGTATCAATTCTGTTAATGATTGTTAGTTCAGAAAGTTAAGGTCTTTACACATGGTATCAGAGCACGGTTGAACCTTCAGGACCTTAGGGCATTAAAATTTTAAAAATAGGGCCTTCAACATATCGCTCCTATTATAGGAAATGGTTTAATTTACCATTTATGTTCTCTAAATTCACATAAACCATGATAGATGTACGTGGTTTATTTTGTTCATTCTATGTTAGGTGAGGATTAAGGATAAAATCCATGAATGCATAATTCTCTCCATTTTTGCACTCCAACCATATTTTGAAGTGACAACAACTCCAGAGGTGTTGTCCAATCTGTTACTTATTTTCACTGAATCTACATTTTCGCTGGAAAGAACATCCTTCCACCAGTTAGTTAGCTCTTTGAAAAAAAATCTTTAATTTCTTTATCCTCTGAATCTTTCCCAATCTTAAGGACTTCTTTAGAAACATTTTGAAATTTCTTATCCTCGTAATCCATCAAGTACTACATTAAGTACTCATCGACTGGGTCTGTGAAGAAGATAACCTCATAGTTTTTCTTCAATTTCTCAAGGAATGGGGACTTCTCCAATTGCTCCTTGCTAGATCCAGTGATATAATATATGTCTTTCTGGCCTGGTTTCATTCTTGATATGTATTGGTCCAATGATGCCAGCTTATTGCCAAATTTTGTGCTTTCAAATCTCAGAAGTTTTGCAAGGCGGTTCCTATTTGATGCATCCTCCCTAATTCCAAGCTTTATTGACTTGCCAAACTCATTCCAAAACTTGACATACTTTCCTTTCTTTTCAGTATTTGGTTCTGATTCTGACTCAGCATCTGTTTTCCCCTTTGCATCTGATTCATCAGGGTCCTCTTCTCCAATTCAATGAATCATATCTAAAGCCTTACGAATTAGCTTCTTCTTTATTGTCTTCAAACTGTTGTGTTGTTGAAGCATTTCTCGTGATACATTCAGTGGCAAAGTGTCTGAATCTACAATGCCCATAAGGAAGCCTAGGTACTTGGGAAGTAATTCTTCAAATTCATTAGTAATGAAAACATGCCTGACATACAACTTGATATTGGCCTTGGCATTGTAGTAACTTTCATAAAGATCATGGGGTGCCTTTGGCGAAATAAATAGAATGGACTTGAACTCAACATCACCTTCTGCAGTGAAGTGGGTCCGTGCTAAGGGTTTTTCTTCACTAAAATCCTTTGCCAAAGAATGGTAGAATTTGTCATATTCTTCATCAGTGACCTCCTTTGGATTCCGGAGCCAGACTGCCTTGACATCATTTAGAAGTTCCCACTCATAAGTTGTTTCCTTGATTTTCTTAGTCTTAGGCTTGCTTTCAGTGTCCTCGGCCTCTAATTCTTCTTCATCTGAGGAACTTTCACTCTTTTCCTCTTCCTCACTGGATTCTGATTCTTCATCTGCTGGGACCTCTACATCAACTTCTTTGCTTGCCCAGAGATAGATGGGGAAATTAATGAATTCGGAATATTTCTTTACCATATCTTTCAATTTACTCTCATCCAAATATTCATTGGCTTCATCTTTAAGGTGCAATCGGATCTTCGTGCCACGTCCAAGTGGTTCATTCTCTGTATCTTCAGATACCATAAAAGCCCCATCAGCTTTCGATTCTCTTATGTACTGTTTGTCATCATTGTTCTTGCTAATAACTTTCACATGGTCAGCAACTAAGTAGACTGAATAAAATTTGACCCCAAACTGGCCAATGAGGTTCAAATCTCCGCCTTTTTGCATTTGTTCTAGAAAAGTTGAAGTTCCAGATTTGGCAATTGTCCCTAAATTTTTTATGAGATCCTCCTTAGTCATTCCTCTCCCACGATCTCGGATTGAAAGGATCTTTTTTTTTCTTTATCCAAATTGATCTTGATGTCGAGCTTGGTGTCCTCGCCTTCTCCCAGCACATTCTTGTCTGTGAGAGCCAGAAACCTAATTTTATCCAAAGCATCAGAGGCATTTGAGATGAGTTCTCGCAAAAAGATATCCTTGTTGCTGTAGAGAGAGTTGATGAGGATGTCCATCAACCTCGAAACCTCTGCCTGGAACTCAAATTCAGGGCATTGGCCAACAATGTCTTCCGGGAAATAGACTCTGACTCCCTCTGCGCAACATTTGCATTCGTAGAAAGTGCATCAGGAATGGAGCCACCGATGCCTTCCTCCACCTTCGGAGCTGCATTCTCATTGTAATATCCCGGATGGGATATTTTTAGCTTAAAAATCATGAAAAAATGTTTGAATACCACACTTTGCAAAAAATAAACATTTATTCAACAGAGACTATTTTCATATAAAATAAAAGGCAGAATGTTTGCAATCCAATACCATGTGAACACTAAGAAAAATCTCGGCTTTTATTATAGATAATAGACGGAGGTTTACATATAGATCGACCCAAGAAAGAGGCTGAGAGATAGAAAACCGACCACCAAGATAAGCCCTGGCCGAGCAGCCGCGGCTTTCTGTGCCCTTTCTTGCCTCTCCCTCAGAGCAGTGGCCAGGTGCCCAGGCGAGTGAAGCCCAAGTTGAAGATCTGAATGATCCTCACACCAAACTCCGAAGCTCTGTGAAACTCCTAAGTGAAGTCTCCTCAAGAGAGTTGGGTTTTCGTCCAACACTCACAAACCACCCGAGGGTTTCCGTCCTGGGGCTACGGCAGAAGTAGAGAACCACGTCCTCAAACCTCGCATATACAAGCAAATGATCTATTCCAAAAGATGTCTCCCAATGGCCTCCTCCCTTCCTTTTATAGATCCCTTGGAGCCTTCTAGAGCATTATTTTATTATTATTTTATTCATGGAGCACTTTTCCCTTTTTATTAAAATATTATAAAATATTCCTTTTTAATGCAGAAAAGGGTATATCGGCTACCACGCCTCCTCTGGTCACTGAAATCTCTGTCTAACTGTCCCGTCGTGTAGGTCTCCTCGTCCCGGTTCCGATGAGCTATTACACTAAGGTGTTCCATCGCATATTCCTCCCGAAATGCCACCTTGAGCATAATTAGCTGAATTAAGCCCATAAATAACTCAAAATTCCGAAAGTTATCGGAATGCATCGGAACGAAAGCCAAACTGCTCGGATGATGGAGTATATCAAGCGAATGCCTCCAGACACCATGAAAACTCCTCGAAACTCCTCTGAAAAGCTCCTGAGCCCACTGATAGCACCAATCTGTACCTGTGACCTGTCTGCTCCTAAATCTGGAAGTCCCTCCTAGCCCTGTTATGGATGATGCCAAAAATGGGAATATTACAGACCTCCCGCCCCAAGATTGCTTGCCCTCAAGCAATCGAAATATGTGGACCACTCTATTGGCCCGCCGCACCTCAGACCCAATGCCTGGGTCCCATACCAGCCTCGGGGTGCTGCTATGCATCTGTGTCAAACCTCTCGGAACAGACCCCTCAATGCCGGGATCCCAAACTGATCTCTCTCTGTCCCAGTCAACAAACAATCCTCCTAGATCCCATCGCCACCCTGGCCAATCATCGCTCAAGTCCCACGGCTCGGGCTGCACACTGCCTCTGACTATAGCTGATGCCCCATGAAATGAAGTCGGCCGACAAGCATCAATGCTCCCTGGCCCCTGTTGTGCTGTACCTATAACTGTATAAGCTGCTCCACCAACTGCATACCAACTCATCACCTCTCTCCAATCCAACTCCTGGCTCAATCCCACGCTGATCCTGCTCTCCTGAAATCGGGAAGGAGTCCTGAAGTAACGACAATCGGTGCCCTCCTGCCAACTGGAACCTGTAACAACTACTATGTCTAAGGGCCCCTGCTCTGCTATGCTCCCTACGAAGAACACTGTACCTCCAAGAGGGTACCAACTCATGATCTCCCGCCAGTCCATCCTGGAAGAAGAACCCGATGTAGCAACAACTGCATATGGGATATGCCTAGAGTGTCGCTGCCAGCCCGTAATCGACTCACACTGATCTGCCCTATCTGTCAAAGAAAGCTGTCTGTAGGAAGAAGCCCCTCTCCCTATAATGGGCCAAAGTGGGCAAGATATGCTGCAAGCCCCATCAATGTACTCCTGGAGAGTACTACTCACTGAAAATACTGCAGCTCTGCTGATTGCGGGTACATCTATCGACACCTCATCAATGTGTCGGCCCAAGGATGGATGCTCCAACTTGCCCTCTGATTGTACCATCAGGGAATCTAGTCGTTCCCCAATGCGGACCAACTTGGCCGCCGACTTGGCACCAGTCACTCTCATACCCTCCAGCTCCTGGTCCTGCAATAAATTGGCCTCCCGTACTGACGTGGCCTTCTCTCTCAAAACACGAAGGTCCGTCCGAAGCCGATGATACTGCTGCCTGCGACCATCATCCAATACCTCTGTACCTGCTAGTGCCCTAGCTCCCTGCAAAACTATCCCATCGACCTCCAATGTCTCTAGAGGATATGGATCTGCAACTGGTGTCTGTGCATCTGACTGCTCCTCCTCAAAGGCTGACCCCAATGTTAGCTGCATATCCATCATAGGCTCAATGTGGGTGCCCATCTGGATCTCACCCAGGGAAATGTCATGCCTGATGTCCATAGTATCCTCCTCTGCTGACTCAGGCTCCATCATATGCTGTTCTGGCTTAATCGTCACAAGTGACTCATCACCCAGAGTATCACCTATACAGTCCCCTGACTGCTCACTCTGCACACTAGAACACAGCTCTGGTCTACTGTCATCATCATCTCTGCATGGCTGCTCTCGCTCCCCAAAAGCATCCTCATATGGTCCCATGGACTCATCTGAAGAAGAGTCCTCATCCTGGCATACAGAAGGAACGTCTACCTGCTCTACCTCTGCCACCTCATCTGCATCTCTCACACATGAGTGATCAGGCCCCCAAGGTTCTTTGCAAATGAAGCAAAGTCCCTTCCTCCTCAGCTCATTTCTGCTGCCTGACCGACCAAACTGGAGCTGCTCCTCCCTGGTCAACTGTCTCCTGAGAAACTCAATGTTCTGCTCAACTAGCCCTTGGGCTAGCTCATAAGCAGCAGGCGAGACCAACCGCTTCCTCCTCCAAATGTTCAGCAACCTAGTTTGCAACTTCCGGCAAATGGTCTCATCGTGTCCCATACATGACGACAAGATGGACTGCATGTGTGCTATGACAATATCAGGATGATGTTTCCTAATGCTAAAGAAGCATCGGAACATCTGCAAAATCAGGTCATCACACTCAAGATGGAACATGATCTCATAAGTTCGGCCCGAGGCCATGGCTTCAAGAACCTTAAACTTCCTCCTAAATGTAGAGCCTGCACAGTTGCCCAAATCCTGAAAGGTTCCTACTATCAATCTGAAAATTCTTCTCATAATATCATCATTGTAGGGAAGGTAGGGTGCTGTTATCCTCAAGATATCGCTGAAGCAAGAGGCAACTATCAGCTGGGCTCTCTCACTAGGATGTTCCAAGAATCTGGCTTGTATTAATGCAAGCATAGCTGGCTTCAAAGCCCAATTCAAACACCAATCAGATTGTTGTACCTTTGAAAGGCAGGATTCCAGTTCCTTCAACATGGAAAAGTCAATTTCTGATCTTTCATCTTTTAAGTCCATCCCTTGTACATACAGCCAGTTTCCCACTTCTTCTTCCCTTTGTTTATTCCTCGGATGCTCTTGTTGGAGCAATTTATGTACCTTCTTGGAGAAGGGTCTGCTGTTCTGATTTGTTCTCTGGTTTTCTGCTTTTATTTTCATCCATCTGTTTAGAATTTCCTCCATCGTTCAACCAATGGAAAGACCACTGTCTTTCTGAGTTCAATGCACCTTTCTGAGTTTGCTATATAATTTCCAGTGAAGTGTTTTAGCAAACAGCTTTCTTGCACAATGTTGCATGTGCAATTCTGAGTTGTCTCAACTCAGCATTGCACCTCTGAGCTATTTAATTTCTCAGTAGGATGAAAAGCTGTTGTGGGTACCCTTTATAGCGATGTAGGTGTAATTTTCTTGTCATACTGCTGTAGGTGACATGTATTTGCTGGTACAAGTATATAGTGGGGAATTTTATAAAAACTGGTTTCCACCCAGCTACTGATATCTAAAGCTCAGAAAACAATTACAGCTAAAACTTAATCTCAGAAATCACCTTTCTCAATTATATCAGGGAATGCATACTCAGAAAAATATGTAAAAATGGAACCTGGTTTATATATCTTCCACAGTGTTGCAGTAGGCAGACATTTGAACAGGAGTATTTCTCAAGCTGTTAGGTAGCAAACTTGTTGTAGCTGACTGATATTATTTATTCCTGGGTTAGTGCACAGTGTTGAATCTTCAATACGATTCTCAGTCCTCAGACAATCTTCAGCATGCAACACAGAGACTGATATTTTCTTCAACTGGTGTATCTAAAATCACTGTTTCTGCAAACTGTAAATTTACTGTTTAGAGTCCATTCACGAGTCCTAAGCCATAATATCGAAGTGAACCGGGAGATAATCGTGCTGTCTGATGCAGTTCTGTGTCTAATGTCCGTGTAATCTGAAGCTGACTGGTTGCAAAAAGCTGTTCCTTATCCTTCTAAAGCCTGAATTTACGATGGCTATTCTGTCATACGTGGATTGACCCCATCATGACGTGGATTGGTCTCTCTGGCTGCACCTTGGTTTATACCGCCGGATTATAATAGCAGGAATGTTGTGCTTCAGCACCCCATGCATAGGTTAATAGTCAACCAGCGTTTTATCTCCTATGCTAAGGTTATCGGAATAACTGTCAAGCTGCCTCGATACACTCGAGAAATCGCTGCGGCTCCAGCGAACATACAAAATTCGATTTCCCCCTTGCACGCACAGGACCGACCATGCTATAATTTTATTCTTAACGTGTTTTAGTCGTTCCACCCGGGTGAAGGCATAAATAAGTCACGCATCATCGCGGCAATGATGTCTTCAATTGGTGTGCAGAGTTCGACATCGAAAATGAGTACAAATTTGGCCGCAACTCTCTTGCGATGACTCGCTGCTATACAGATTTGGCCGCAACTGTCTCTTACGATCGGATCCGGTTATGACCCCCTCAATTTTCCGGTTCTGGGCCCACCAAATTCCTTTACGTCTCCCTTCGACGCCTAGAGTTGACTCGCTCCTCCCACGAGGAACCACGACCCATGGACATTAACCATTAGAAATAGTTTACGCCCTTTGCCTGCGGTAATCCCAAAATCGGTGTCTTCACACCTTCGTCTCCACTCCCAGATGCAAATTTTTGCCGACAGTCAAAAGAAATGGAACCGTCTTCACTTATGCCCTTTCGCTGGATATGGCTACGACCTCTCGACTGAAATAGGGGCACAGCAATCTCGGCCCTTTAATTTTCTGAGCAATTAGACACTCGATCCACGGCTTCATAAAACATATATTTTTATTTTTAATTTCTGAAATCGGTTATGGACCCCTACTATTCATACGCTGCATCCTTGGAATTATTCTGACGACTCTTACAAATCTTAAATGATCCCTGCTCTCATAAAAGTCATGGCCCACACCAAAAGTTTATGCCTGCCTTCACGCTAATTTTGAAAAATTAATGGAACCCTTTTAATAAATTGATTTTGATCTAATGACCCCCAAAATTCAGACATTGATCGAAAATGTGGCCCCGTTTTAAACTTTGGTACCTTCAGGATGAACCCTCGAACAACCTCAATCAAACTGAAACCCGCAGCTGAGCCAAGACCAAGGCTTTGATACCACTGTAATATCCCGGATGGGATATTTTAACTAAAATGCAGAAAAATACTGAATACCACACTTTGCCGAAAATAAACATTTATTCAACAGAAGATTGCCATGTAAAATAAAAGACAGGAAATGCTGCAATCCAATACCATGTAGAACATAAGAAAAATCTCAGCTTTTATTATAGATAATAGACAGGGGTTTACATATAGATCTGACCCAAGAAGAGCTGAGATAGAAAACCGGCCACCAAGATAAGCTGCGGAACGGCACTGGCCACAAACTGCACTGCTGCACTCTCCCTCCGGCAACAGCTGAAACTGAACCCACTGAAACTGATGAAGCCCAAGTTGAAGATCTGAATGATCCTCACACCAAACTCTGAAGCTCTGTGAAACTCCTAAGTGAAGTCTCCTCAAGAGAGTTGGGTTTTCGTCCAACACTCACAAACCACCCGAGGGTTTCCATCCTGGGGCTACGGCAGAAGTAGAGAACCACGTCCTCAAACCTCGCATATACAAGCAAATGATCTATTCCAAAGATGTCTCCCAATGGCCTCCTCCCTGCCTTTTATAGATCCCTTGGAGCCTTCTAGAGCATTATTTTATTATTATTTTATTTATGGAGCACTTTCCCCTTTTATTAAAATATTATAAAATATTCCTTTTTAATGCAGAAAAGGGTATATCGGCTACCACGCCTCCTCTGGTCACTGAAATCTCTGTCTAGTTGTCCGATCGTGTAGGTCTCCTCGTCCCGGTTCCGATGGGCTATTACACTAAGGTGTTCCATCGCATATTCCTCCCGAAATGCCACCTTGAGCATAATTAGCTGAGTTAAGCCCATAAATAACTCAAAATTCCGAAAGTTATCGGAATGCATCGGAACGAAAGCCAAACTGCTCGGATGATGGAGTATATCAAGCGAATGCCTCCAGACACCATGAAAACTCCTCGAAACTCCCTCGAAACTCACAGGCCAACGATAGCACCCGATACGTACATGACTCTTCTTGCTCCTAACTACGAAGTGCTTTCACTACATGTTATGGATGTGCCAAAAATGGGAATATTACACTCATCGGGAGGGCTTGCTTCCTCCACGTTGGCTCTTAGATAGGGACTGTGTTGCGGGATAAATGTGAGAATGTTGAGCAGTAACAGAACAGTTGGCACCGCCAACTTCCTCATCTTGTTCGCTTGCACAGGCACTCGATCTCGCACACTACAAACTAAACCTTACTCCATGCCCCATGAATCGCACCATTTTGTCGGGTTAAGAACGCCTTATCGCTCGCTCACCCGAGGTTAGTGCACATGATGGGACAGAGTTAATTATCATAATTCAACACTTGTTGTCGGTGTACATGATGGGACAGAGTTTCTTGAATGTGAAAATATAAAATAACCAGAAATTTAAGTTGGGTAATAGAACATCGCTAGTGCAAATGCATTATCAGCCTATAGGGAAATGCAACCTATAATCACATTCAAGGTTACTTGGAAAGCGGGAGCGCGGAGCGCCACATTTTTAAAAGTTTCGGGTACGGAGGCGTTTTGGGAGCGTTTTATATATATATATATATATATATATATATATATATATATATTTTTATATTTTTTATATTTTGATGCATATATGTCAACAAAAGCATGTAGAATGATGAATTAGACATAAAAAACATAAAAACATAGATTGAATCATATAACATCAATCATCTAAAAGTTATAATCTTCATCAACCACGCCCACAAGTTGGAAGCATACAGCATATTGACTCTTGAGTCTCACGAATCATCAATCTGAAGGTTTCAAGCTTTCAAAATTCAATATATAACATTTATCATCATTGATATATAACATTTATCATCATTGATTTCAAATTTCGATATCTAACATTTATCATCATTGATTCATTGATTTCAAAATTCAATATACATTTATCATCATTGATATATAACATTTATCATAATTGATTTCAAATTTCAATATCTAACATTTATCATCATTGATTCATTGATTTCAAAATTCAATATACATTTATCATCATTGATATATAACATTTATCATCATTGATTCATTGATTCAAAATTCAATATATAACATTTATCATCATTGATATTATATAACATTTATCATCATTGATTCATTGATCACCATATAACTTTCATGAAGCATCATATTCATAATTCATCATCCCTAAAAAGTTCTGCTTCCAATTCTTCCATATGTACCGTGTCGTCCTCCAAATTATCATCCTCTGGGTTGTTGTCCCAGACTCTGTATGATTGATCCTCATTTGCCCAATCACAGTAATGGCTCAACAACCTCAAGTTGTAATGCACATAAACCAAGCTTTCAGCTCGGTTTTCATTCAACCTATTTCTTCTCACATTGTGTATGAAGCTGTAGGTGCTCCAACACCTCTCTGTAGAAGAAGTGTTCACAACCTGTGAGAGAACTTTTTTAGCCAACTTTGGCAAAAGTCCCATGCCGCCATATGCTTCCCACCATGTGATAGCATCAAATCTGTCCTCGTCTTCCATTGCATGGAAAGAACCAAAGTCAGCAGTGCAACTAAAGTATTTGCCTAATTCAAGGCGCAATCTAACACACTCCTCCCTGTCAGGTACCAACTTGTCCAATGCCTTCATGTACCCCTCTTGTACTTCTGGATTTGTGTGAGCATAGTTATTAAAACCGGAACCGGTGGACCTAATGAACTGGGTTTCTAATCGGAACCGGTCTAACCGGAAGCCGTCAGATCTCAATGAACCGGTTTTTAAAAAAATACATTAAATAATTATTTTTTAATAAAAAAAACTATTTTTAAGATTTGCAACCATGATTCCAAGCCAATAGAGACAAAATATGCAAAGTTTGCTCATTTATATACCATGCAAAGGTGAATATGTCGAAATGGCACCGAGTGCAATACATATCATCGAAAAATACATAAGCAATGAGGCTCCAAATGGCCCATAAAGTCCAAAAACAATGCTACAAGCTATGAGGCCATTGGCCTCATACAAGACTACATATTAGTGATCAGCAACATGATCACTCCTCATCATGATCAAAATCATCACCACTACTAGACAAGGGATCATCAACATGAGCTACATAAATAATATGGCTCAAAGTTTGAGGACTCCTAAAACTCCTCTACAACTTTAGTAGTAGTAGAAGTAGCAAAAATAGACATCAAAAATACAAATCACTGAGCAACATGGTCTCTCATGAAACTCATCATTGATTCATCGCTACTAGAAATGGGATCATCAACAAGAGATACATAAACATCATCTAGCTCAAAGTCTTCAGACTTGGATTGCTCGACCTTATAACATGATAGAAATTGAAAAAGTTTAACATGCCTAACCAATGATTTTGGTTTGAGTGAAGGGTTCATCTCCTCAACCTTAAAATGCGGTAGAAAAAGATTAGCATGCCTAACTAGTTGTTTTCCTTTGATTGAAGGGTACATCAAGGTTCTTAAAGGACTTCATGCTCTTGATCAAATGCCAATATCATACCCTTACACATGATAGAATCAAATGGAAACATTGCAAATTCCCAAACCATGAAACCCTGAAAACCATTAAGTCTGTTGAATTTTGAGTGAAACCTAAAATTCTAGTTTCTCCATATGAAATCTAATGAGGTCGAAACCACTCTTAAACATCCTGAGTCATTTCATGGTAATGTTAAAAATTTAAGTAAAAGGAAATGTCACTTTTACTTTAAGAATTTAACATTACCATGAAATGTCAATGCTTTTCTTACCTCCACATCAGCCCTAAAACCCATTTCTGGCCCTAAACAAATCGTTTTTTCATTGAAAAAAATTTCCGCCCAGCAGGAAGCGTTTTTTTGTTCCGAGGAGCGTTCGGGAGCGAACGCTCCTTGAGTGCTTCCGGCGTTTAAAAAACGCTTCGGGAGCGTTTTTTAAATGCCGGAAGCGCTCAGGGAGCGTTCGCTCCCGAGCGTTTCCGGAAACGCTCCCGAAAAGGCAGGGAGCGTTTTAACAGGCTCGGAAACGCGCTCCTGAAAACACTCCCCTCAGGAAGCGTTTTCGGGAGCGCGTTTCTGAGCGTTTCCGAAACGCTCCCGCACGGAGCGCGTTTCGGAAACGGGAACGCAAGGGGTTTGAAGCTTCCCCGCAACCTTGGATAATCACATTAGTTAGACGGTCGAAAGAGATCATTTCTTTACAATATAAACAAAGAATAATATATTTTCTATGGATTTGTCGAATGATTGGGATACTTCCACACTGGTACTAAAATTATCTAGTTAATTAATTAACTAATGTCATTATATAGATTCATTTATCACAAGAGGAGCTTTTTGAAAAAAAATAATAAAAAAAATAATAATGATTTTGATACTAGTTTACTAAAGACACTTGTCTTTTCATAATAATCTTGCACTATGTATTAAGCATTACTATGAATTTAAAGTAATTATTAACTTCCAATACAAACTATAAGCCCAAAATCAATACCCGAGCACTCGAGTCCTAACCTTGGTCGCATGTAATGAAAGGTAAGTGTTGTGTGTTATAAATTTAAATTTAAGCACTTTTGTTATAACATAAATTGGTCGATAGGTGTTCCTAGAAGGTCTTAGGGCCTTACAAGTTAAGGCAGGGTTTTCGGGCCTTGTTTGTATGAATCGGGCTTGAATTAATCCCCAAACTTGGGAGCTATAAAATTGTTAAGTCCCTATATTAATAGTGTAGCCCCTTATTATGTTAGTGTAGCCCCCCTTATTATTATTATTGTACCCCTGTAACCCCCATATTGTTATTATTGTGCCCTCACATTATTATTGTTAGGTCGGCTAGATTACATTATGGCCCCACTAGGATTATATTATGGCCCCATGGACTCCTATATATAGAAAGGAGGTTTTGTAAATTGTATCATCCAAGAATTGTTCATTTATGTAATGTATTGGAGGTTGCCCCCTCGAAGTGGCTCATTTTTAAGGCGTTGATATCTCTTTTCTTCTATTTTTGGAGCTGGTTACACAACATTTGGTATCAGAGCTTTGGATTCTAGGGTTTCGCTGCTCCAAACAGGTCATCGTGGCATTTTCGCTATAACTTTTTTCTACGAAGTTTCAGAAGCTGAAATTTTTAGGGTGCGAAGCTGAAATCCTGAGGAAGATTTTCTAAAAATTTCAGAGCTTGGTTCGCAATATTTTCGGAGATATCATCTGTGGAAGTTAGGCCTTTTTTCAAGCTCCTAAACAAGTCATCGTGGAATTTTCGCTATAAAAATTTTTCTACGAAGGTTCAGAATCTGAAATTCATATGGTGCGAAGCTGAAATCCTGAGGAAATTCGTCAAAAAATTTCAGAGCTTGGTTCGCAATATTTTTGGAGATATGATCTGTGGAAGGTAGTTCTTTTTCAGGCTCCTGAATTTCATCTCAAAGAGGTGATCGTGGGAAAACTTCAATAACTCTCTCTCTGGGCATTGGATTGAAGTGCCGTAAAAATTGGTCGCAAGTACACAGACTGAAGTTTTTTGGCTATCAATTTCAGAGACAAAGGACAAAACAGTGACACGTGACAAGTCGTACAAGTTCGCTCTACTAAACCAGTCCAGAATTAGGTCATTGTGGGAGATTGGACACAACTTTGTCTTGGAGAATCCAAATCAGGTCAGACCTGTGGCATTTGAAAGAAGCTTCAGAGATCTACTACAGGGATGAATTTCAGATATCGAAGATTTTCAACTACAGAGATAATTCAATTTCAATATCGAGCTCCTAAAAGCTAGTAAAAGGTGTGTATTTTTTTCCGAATTGCATAAGTCTTGTTTGAAGAATCAAGTTGAATTGATTCCAAGGGCATATTGAAGAATTTTTTTCAGTAATGGGTTCTATAATGCCTCCAAAAAATAATTCCATACCCATTAATCCCTCAAAAAGCTATACTATGACGCATGAAGAGGAAGAGTTGCAGTATGAGATATCAAAATTACGGTACCAAGTGCAACAAGTTTCGATCTTACGAAGAGAAATTGAAGATGAAATAGATGGTTTAAAAGTAGAAATGGAGGCTAAGTTGGATGTTTTGAAGGATAAAATAATAGCAAATATGGATGATAAATTAGTGGAAGATCACATCGAGCATCAACAACAAGTTCTCCAACTCTCAAAGGATAACCCAACTTTGGTGCAAAATCTAATGAAACAACAGGAAGATCAACATGACATCGAAAGAAGTTATGAAGCAGTCATAGAAACAAGAACTCGAGAAGTACGATCAATTTTAGAGTATCTCAGCAAGTGGAAGAACTTTCCTGTAGAATATTTCACATGGGAGGATGAGAATTTTATACAGAAGCATCAAGAAATAATCAAGCGTTGAGGACAACACTTGTTTGAAGGAGAGGGACATGTTAAGTCCCTATATTAATAGTGTAGTCCCTTATTATGTTAGTGTAGCCCCACTTATTGTTATTGTTGTACCCCTATAACCCCCATATTGTTATTATTGTGCCCTTACATTATTATTGTCAGGTCGGCTAGGATTACATTGTGGCCCACTAGGATTATATTTTGGCCCCATGGACTCCTATATATAGAAGGAGGTTTTGTTCATTTGTATCATCCAAGAATTGTTCATTCATGTAATGTATTGGAGGTTGCCCCCTCGAAGTGGCTCATTTATAAGGCGTGAATATCTCTTTTCTTCTCTCTTTGGAGCTGGTTACACAACAATCTTGATGTTGTGCGTGAAATTGTTGGTAGTTCATTTTCTTGGAAGTTGAAAAATTCTAACAACATTGTTCAAATTTTAAACCAACCAATAGTCTTGATTCACTTAATTATCAAACATTTAAATTTTGTTTTTATATACATTGGTTTCCCATTTTATTATTACTATTAATATGCCTAATTTAGTTTGGTGGTTAAATAGAGTCTCTTTTCATAGTTTAGTGAGTTCCTCTCATTTAAAAATCCAATAAACATTTTTTTTATTATATATATATATATATAAGGCGAGGAGAATAAATAGAGAAAGAGATAATAAAGGGCAAAAGAAAGGAGAAAAGTAAGAGTATAAGTATGAATAGGAAATAAAGGAATAAAAGATGCATTTAAAAAAAAAAACTAGAATTGAGGCTAAACAAACTAGAATTTTTAGGAGTGAGTCGGAGAACGTACTGAAGCATGGTTGGAAGGAATGACAAGATGTTTTCCACTGAGAGAATATTTTTCCACCTCTAATTGCTATATTTAGCTAAAAGAAAGAGCTATGATTTGGTGGGAAAATTTAGAAAAAGCAATTGCATCTCACATCGGAAAATGTTCCCTGAGAGTTGTTCGAGGAAAGTACAGAACATCAGTTCACTGTAGTGAAGTCCTCATGTACTATTAACATCATAAAAATCAAAATATTATTTGATATTGGTGCTATTGATAGTTTCATTTCGCCATATGCATTAAATAGATATGGGTTGGCAACCACAAGCAAAACGATTTCATACAGGTAGAAATGTCTTCAGGAGAACTTCAGTTCATAGATTTAGGTGTTGAGGAATGCAAAGTTGATCTAGGGGTCTGTTCGATTAAGTTGAAAGTATTAGGACAAATGATGACGATGGGAATTAACCTAGTTTCCAACTATTTCCTGAGATCTTGTGTTGATTCTTGGATATCACCGCCTTATTTCCATAAATATAGCAACAATCCTAATATAACCTGAGGTGTATTACTCCGAGTCATCCTTGATAATTTACCCAAAGTATTTAGTGTTATGTAGTATTCAATGACAGGGAAAGTGGTTTTCAACTTTTGGAAGAAATTGAAGCTTTTAACAAATGAAATTTTATATGATTTGATATTTGAAAGCTATGAACCCTAGGATGATACATTTTATTAGAAAAGATGGGATATTTAATGTTAATATATGTGTCGAAGACATATATCAAGCTCAATCCCACTTGATTCCTAAACCCATTACTTTTACTTTACATTACATCCGACAAAGGAGTCGAGATAACTCATAGATATCAGCTGCAAATTTTCCACCATGAAGTTTAAGACTTTGTATATCGTGCAAGTAAAGTTTGAAGTACATTCAAATTATTATATTAAAATAAGCACATTAACATCACTTTAGACGATAAACTTTTTCTATAACTTTTGAACATTAGAATGGAAACTATTCTAATTGTTTTCTATACAATTGAAACATTACGTTTTTCAAGTGACGTTGAGATTTCCATGTATATATCTTATTAGCTGATAACTATAACCATTGATGATATGAATTTATGCAAATATCTTTTATACCGTTTTCTTATGTTAATACTTTAATTACTATCCAAGTATATGAGTAAGTGGTTTAAGGAGGAGAGTGAATGTTTAAATTTTTACAGTTTAATATGCACTAAATTTGGACATTTTGATATTCAACCATTATGTGATTGTTAAGATAGATGATTATCCATTTACAACTGTATATATCAATGTCCAAAACAAAATAAAATGGCAACATAGCATTTTCACGGAAAGGAAAACAATGTGGTTTAGGAAAGGGAAATTAGGGGCATTATGACACTATATATATAAGATGATTCGTGGTAATTATTTAGGCATATATAAAGATTAGTTGGTGGAGTTGCTCCAAAGAAGTTAACTCTTGAAGGAAGGAAGAATGGTAATGAAAGCATGACTAGGGACCTTATGTAAAGACCGTTAGATGTGAAGTAAAATACAACCACATAAAAGGCTAAGCTAGTTTGAGGTAAAGTGATGGATGAAACATATGTTAAGAGGGTAAGAAAGCACTCTGTAAGGCAGTAAAAACACTATTAGAACAAGAAGATGTAGTTACCAAGAGAGTGCAGCGGAAAACTTCAAAGTTTGATCTCCATTGTTACCATAATATAATCCATATAGTATCTAGGGAGGACGGGAAAAGAACGAAATGGCAAACTTTTGATGATGATAATAAATGTTAGTTATCATAATCAACTTAGAATATTGAGATCGACAAAATAGCACCAAAGGTGAGTGAGTGGAAGTTTCACAAAACAACATAAGAAATCAATGACATTAGGTTAAAGAGTGAATCTATAATAAAATTGATCAATTATAGGATAATTTATGTGCATGGAAACATCTATAAAAGTTTCTCCCTTTAATGGGAGAGTCACATTATAAATTTTTCCTTAAGTGACTAATTATATCCATGGATTATGGACATCAGGGAGTATGATTAGGAAATTCTATCCTGTGATGCCTTAAAACCTGAAATGATAAGTAGATTACATTTGATATCCACGTTATTGAATTTATTTATAGGGTCTTACCCAAGTTTAGAAATAGCAATGACATTTCTGAGTGTAATAATTGTATGCATTAAGAGAAGAAAAGAAAACCATGATGATTAGAGGTGAGAAAACAAAGTCAATTTGATAATATGTTCTTTTTTCAAATTGAAGTAGACATGGAATATTAGGAATAGCTGGTATAAGGAAGTGAAGGGATGTTTTCTATCAAGAAGAATTGATATGAGCAACATGATTGGTAAGGGTCAAAGCAATGACCTGTAAGGAGTTGTGAATACTCCTAATTTGTTAAGAATAACAAGTGATAAACTAGGAAAATGGTTGAAGGTAAATATTAAGGATAATAAGTATACATCGTTAGAAAAGAAGATACATTTGGTAATAAGATGAGACATAAGGGCTAATGAGAAAACGATTAATGTGAAGAATAAGGAGAGGGTATACCAGTGATGTGTTATGTATTTGGATTAAATGAGTCAATATAATAGAAATGAAACAATGGTTTAAGGAATGATGGTAAAGCTACCAATATCCTAGCTAGAGTTAAGACTTTAAATGGTGAAACTTGCAAGTAAAGAGACTACATCAAAACTGTAACATACTAATAATGTGACTATGCATATCTTGTAATTTGTGAATTTCTTATTAAAGGAGGGAATTATATGTTTGTCAACAATAGACATCTTGTTGAAAACATGACACTCTTAGTAGACCAAGTATAATGCAAAGTGAATAATGCATTTTCAAGCAGTGACAAATTCCTTCTATGAAAATAAACCTCATTAAGGGATCTTTAGAGTAGTCAATTAACTCTTCCTCCATCTCCAACATAACCCTAATGATTAGCCCTGCAAAACCCTACTCCTTGGCTTCTAGATTTTAGGATGAAGATGAGCTGAAATAACACGATAAAGAAGTTAATGTTATTATTATCTCTTGGGATCCAGATTACAGATCAAAGATAATTAGATTTAAATGACAAATAAGTAACAAGAATTAAAAGATTGGCTGGATCCATATGTAGTTTTGTGTTTTAGAGTACTTAATCAACCTGTATCAAGAAATTAGATCATGCTTCGACTAAACAGTGAGTGTTTTGTGCTCTTGTTTCAATTCATTTTCGTTTTTATATATGCAATCATAAAGGTTGGAACATCTCTCCATTTAGATTTAGAGTCTCAACCTGTGACTTTTATAAGGTTAATCGGTTAATATAGCATAGAAAATAGTGGCTACACCCTTATTTTGTATATCCATGTTCGATTATTCTATTTGACATTTATAACTGTGGGTTATATTTATAAGCATTTAAAAACTTATTTGGTATAGTCTTACCTTATTTTGGATGGATACTTAAGACTGTCATTTTGTACTATGACATGTGAGAATATATTAATTGCTTAAACATTGCTGGTACATGGATACCAATATGAAGAAAGTTTTGCTTAAACATTGTTGGTACAGGGAAACTAATATAAATTATGAATTATGTTGTGGATACGGTATCTATAATTTTAAATATCAACATAAATGATGAGATAGAAATAAAAGAGTGATTGCACTTGACTATTCAAGGTGAAAATGAATTTACAGACCTATTGGATAAACATAACCAAGTATGTTATATGAACTCAAGGATCAATATTGTAGATAGCAACATATTGGGAATGTGTAGAAATTGTTATATGGGTAACAATTTGCTTTGAAAATATTGATATATATGTTATAATTTGTGGACAAGTGTTTTACATCGCAGAATAATCCCGTATGTTATACAAGTGTTTTACCAAGTATGTTATATGAACTCAAGGATCAATATTGTAGATAGCAACATATTTGGAATGTGTAGAAATTGTTATATGGGGAAAAATTTTCTTTGAACATATTGATACATGTGTTATAATTTGTGGACAAGTGTTTTACATTGCAGATGATATCGTTACCAAATCGACCACGTGATGACAAAACTCCAAGAACAATTGAGATGCACTGAGATTCCATGATAGGGTGTTAACCCTGGTCCTACTAGGAGGGGTGGAGGTGTTGCCCACCGTTTATCCTCCAAAACCTGGAGTCATGGGAGGGCTATGCGAGTCACGCTCCCTTAGATGTGTGATGATGACTGTCGGATGCCTACCGGTCCATCAGGTCGATGTAATCGACGCTGACTCTAAGGTTTATGGATGGTTGGATCAGTAAAACTAATGCCATGGCATATTCCTGTAGAGGTCGGATAGGATGGGAGCGGAAGAGATTAGGGAGGATAGGATGATTCTAGAATAGTGTAATATTCCCAATTAGCAATAGCTAATTGGAAATATTAATTTTGATTACTTTTACTTAATAAGTTAAATTATAAATAAAATGGGTGAAGGGGACACTTACTCACACTTAGGATAAAAGAGTATTTCCTAAAGTCACTTGAGGAGCATGATTAATTGGCAACGTGGGGCCTAGAGGCCAAGGAAAAAGAGACAGCGTGGGTTGTGTGGAACCAAGCCAGCGCAGAGAGAGATGGACAGCTTGGCTCCAAGGGACAACGCAGTTAATGGTGGGGCCTAGGTGAGAGCAAGGCTCTCCAAGCATAAAAAGGGAGAGGGTCTCTTCGTTTGGACTGATTATGCATCTTTGATATTTGTCTTCTGACATTGAGCACATTTGCTGTTTAGCAAAGTTTGCACGTACTGTTCAGTACACCTGGTGTCTCCATGCATAGATCCCAACCTCAACCCTGAGAGACTTCGAGTGCTTGCTCGGGTGAGGAGTTCCATCTTGTTTTACTGAAGAGAATAGTAGCATCTGCAGTTGGGAGATTTCTTTGGAAGAGACAACGCAGTCAGTGAGAGGGAGGACGCAGTCTTGGATAGAGGGAGTTTCGGATTGAGGGTTTATCATGGGATCTTGCCCTGAGGAGTTGGAGAGGGGTCAACCCTTCCATATTCTAGCATTTTGACAGAGTTGGAGGCTATCATTTGCATTAGAGCACTCGGGGGCATCGTTTCTCCTTTGGGGATAGCGTAGTGCCTCAAGGGAGGTATTTTCGAGGGTCAACCATTTTCAGAAAGCTCTCTGGGTTTTGTGTGGAGAGGCCATTTCTAGAGTTTCATAATTTTCCAAGGAGGGGAACAGCGCCAAATCAGCTTTTCATTCCAACAGTAGCAGCAACAGCACCAGTAGCACTGGAGATTACACAGTCTTGAGTTGGCAGCCATTCCGGGTCATAATCTAAGAGTATTTCTACGCTTGCCTAGTGCAAGCCAAGGTGCCATCACTTTGATCACCTTTGTACTCATTTCTATCTTTCAGTATTAATAAAATGACTCAGCATTTTCCATATTGGTTATTGTTCATGTGATATCTCTCTAGTTGCTATTTGTCTTCGTTTATGTGCTTTATATTGCTGTTTATTTCTACTTGGAATATTACAGTGGTATCAGAGCTCATAGACTTCGCTCAGCTTGTGGAGAAGATTGTCTATGATACCAGCAGGAAAACCATACATCACCTACCGAGGAAGAAAGTATAAAGATCAAGAGCGGAGGTTAGAGCTCACTTTTGGGAGAGGTGACAACGTTCCAGTAGTGGACGCAAAGGAGGAGGAACCAATGGCGGATGAAAGAAATGTCGAGAAGGAGTTCGGGGAACTTCTCCTCAAATCAGTGCAGGATTTGTCGAGATGGATAGAGGAGATGGGGAAGAGATTGACGACAGAGTCTAGACCGCGTGAGACCCTAAGGGGTTTCTATATTGGAGAGGGCTCGGGCACATCCCATCATTTGCAGGAGCACATCACGGCACAACAGATGGCATCACACACACCTCCACGTTCCACGATGCCTACATTCCTTGCCGTAGACACTGGGGTAGGAGCACAATAGGAGCAAGAGCCGGCCCATATGGGAGATTATTTTGCTGAGTATCAATCCTACGGTTAGGAGTTCAGAGATGCCCTCACATTCCATGACTTTGTGCAGCTCAAGCGGGACAGCAGACCCCGCAACCATCACAGGGGGAACAGGCATTCACATGATGGGGATATGCAACGCACCGTAGGCAGATTCTACCTGCCGACCTTTGACGGATCAGCCAAGAGGTCGACGAAGGCTTGGGTGGAAAGAAAAGTTGGATATATATTTCCAGCTTAATCAGATGGCAGAGACAGAGGCCATCAAGGTGGAAGCACTACACTTGGATGGTGAGGCCCATGATTGGTGGTTTCATGGGATGGCTATGCTGGGGCACTCAGGAGTGACAACATATGCCGAGTTTACAGGGAGGGTGATAGAGCGGTTTGATTGGAGGGATCCAGAGGAGCACTTTGTTGAGCTGACCAAGCTCAAGCAGATCGAATGTCCAGATACTTATATCTTTGAGTCCTTGAGACTTTCCGTGATGGTGCCTGATTTATCCGCAGCTTAGATGATCTATATGTTCATCGACGAATTGGCAGAGCCTCTTCGAGGGTTAGTCAGGTCGACGAGGCCAGCTACACTCCATGACGCAGTTGGGAGGACAAGGGACTTGCAGGATGCATTACCCCAGACTAGAGCTCCTTTCACCCAGAGACCGGCATTTCAGCCAAAGGGGAAGGACATGAGGGTTCCACCTCCAAAGGGGAACCAGGACAGAGGGCCTCTAGATGATGATATCAGGAGAGATCTGTTAGTCATCAGTAATTCTCACCTATTTTAGATGACTAAATGCTTTGTCTCAGATTTCTAGAAATCAAAGTTCAAGAATCATTGTGTCTTCTAGAAATCTCCTCAAAGAGAAAATTTCCACTATGCCTCCTCTCTGTTCAAGCATGGCCAATTTGTTTATCTAGATAAAACCCCATCCTGTACTAGTGTCCCTCACTCCCTCTATATTTGTCACCCTTGCCTATAACCCTCTGTTTCATTTTGCTTAAGCCTTCTATTTCTCACCCCTTGTCTCGCCAAGTCAACCAAACATTTTCCCCTATTCACCATGTAACTCAAGCATGGTGTTTTCAAAGGTCCTTTCTAAAAAACCCTTTGAAGTAAAACAAGATTTCTAGCTTTCTAGTTGTCTAGGATGGTGGTACATAGGTAGAGTGTCCAAACCCTGTATCTTCATTCAAAACCCTGATTCAAACTTTCAGTCAAAAAACCCATTCTAAAACCTTGCAAATAAGTCAATTAGGTTTCCCTAGGTCATGCGCCATCATGATTCTCATTTCATTGTTTCCACAGGAAGTCAAAGATGTATTCAAGAGAGCACAGAGTTGAGGTTTATCATTATCTAAAGATGTACTTAAGCAACCTCCAAAGGCACCCTCTTGATCCAACAGTAAATCTGCAAAGGAATAGACTGTCATCTCCAAGCATTTCTGCAGAAATGCCTTGAAGATTAGTCTAAAGCATAACAGAAGCAAGGAAAGACACCTAAGAGAGTTCATGAAGTCATTTACAATTGATAAAAAGGTACAAATAAGCTGGAGGCTACAGGGAAGATCAAGAGCTCATAATAAGTGGTAAAGGTACTGCTCATCAAAAGATCGGTGTAAATTTCAAAAGGACAGTGGCCTATGAGCAACATGGCGCATTACAGCAAAGAGATCATTAAAAAGGTTTTCTTGCCTCAAGCAAGAAACTGGTAGAAGGACAACTGCCCTTTGCCACACTCCTGCAAAAAGACAAAAAAGATTATCAGATGAGCCATAAGGTGAAGGAAAAGACTAAGACTAGCACCAAGAAAAACAATCACACTCATGAAAGGAATAGTAAGTGTGTTTATAGTTGAGAATGCAAATATATGACTATTATGACCAACAGTGGAAAAGTACTTAGGTTACAAAGTTAAAGAATTCCTCTAACCCTCCAATAAGCATTGCAGACTTTATTGGGTATAAAAAAATGAGTTCAAATGCATATTCCTTTTGAAGACTTGGAGGGCAACTTTGTTTCTTTTTCCAAATATTCATGAAGTTTCAGAAATTTGGAAAATGAACAAAATGATCATGGTGAGTGGCAAAGAAAACCTTATTCATCAACAACAGAGAATTCCTAACTATCTTCTAAGATTAGGCAAAAAAGGGACATAAATTTCACTGGATCACGAGATAAATTCTGAGGTCTTAAAAGGTCAAAGAATAAGATATTGAGGCATTGTGCGCCATTTCATTGACAGAAGCAGAGCATCAGTTCAAGACTCTGTTTTCTCACAAATAAACAGTCAAAGGTGTGTTTAATGGTATAAGAAGGGAAACAAACTTTTTCATCACCCAAGAAAATGGTTATGATAGACAAGGATTAGCATGAATCTGACCAACTGATCAAGCTGCAGAAGAAACAGTGGTGAAAAAGGTAGTAAAAAGACATTCGCAAAAGAGGAAAAGGGTCATCGAAATGAACTTTATAAAGAGGGTTTTTAAAAGATTAATTATTTCAAAAAAGGTTATAAATACTATAACAGCTCCTTTTTCCCCTCATTTAAACTTTCGCAAGTCAGAGTGAAGAATTTTTGTTTTCCGCAAGCATCCTCAGGAAAAAATCTTTAGGCGTTGCGCTACTGTAGGTGGACGCTACGCGCCTGTAGCTTCCGCCTTTGTAAAATCCTTCTGGACGCTGTGCACCTGTAAGTGGGCGCTGCGCTCTTTCAGGCTTGCCCGACGTGCAGGAGTGGCCGCCTAACCAACACCCGAAATCTCGTGCAGCTGTGCCCGCCCGGTGCTACGCTTCGACACTTGTTTCCACTGCCCGACTCCTCGTGCAATTGTGCCCATGACTGCGCTCCTACCATACTCTCTGCCGCCCGACTCCACGTTCGGGGTGCCCCGACACCCAGGTGCTGCGCGTTCACCACTGCACATATCGCTCGATGCTGCGTTCAACTCCGCTTGAGCCAATGACGATGCGCTCCTGCAACGGGCGTGCAGCGCTGAACGCGTTTGCGTTCAGGCCTGCCTAGGACGCTGCGCTCCTGGCATAAAGGCGCAACACTGCCCAGAAAGCCTATAGAAGTGCCAAAACTACCCGGAAAGCTCACAAAGCTTGTTTTTTGATGTGGAAGGCAATTTTAAGAGGTATTTTCCCTAATTATCACCTCTTCATGATTTTCTAAGGGATAAGGGCGCCAAGTAAATTCCAAATTTGTGTCAAATAAAACTTGAAGAAAACTTGAAAGGAAAGCTTAACCTACTCTTTGATAAATCTCCTAACCTTGTTTAAAAGCTCAGTATCTCATTAAATCTTTCTCCTCATCATTTCAAAAATAAAAATCCAATCCTTCCTGTTTAAAGATTTTGAGGGAAAGAGTGATGAAGTAGATAATGAAAACAGTAGGGAAGAGAGTGAGGATGATGAAGATGAGGGAGGAGATGATGAAGAAGATAGTGAGGATGATGAAGATGAGGGAAAGAGTGATGATTATGAACAAAACAGTAAGGGAGATGGCCAAGAAGAAAGCAGCAATGGCCAAGAGCAAAATAGTCAAAGCAGTAGCAGGGATGAGGATGCAGATGAAGAAGAAAACAGAGGTGGAAGCAGTGATACAGGTGATGGTCAAAGAAGCCAAAGCAATGGCCAAGAGCAAAACAGTCAAAGTAGTGATACAGATGATGGTCAAAGAAGCCAAAGCAATGGGTCCCATGATGAAGAAGAAGGCTCTAAAGACACAGAAACAGAGGCAACCTCTCAAGGAAAGGACAGTGAGCAAGAAAACAGAGTTTTAATCACTAAGTCTCATGATGAGCTAAGGAGCCAAGACAGTGTATCAACTGATGAAGAAAATGACACTGAGAAAACTACAGCAGACAGTGGCGAGGAAGCAAAAGAAAGCCATGACAGTGACCAAAATGACAAAGGTAGCCCACAAACGGATTTTAAAATTGTCTTCACTGAGCAAGAAGATGATGACAAAAGTCCAAAGAATGAAGGCAGTGATGCAAAAGATGAAGTTGGCAGTGAAAACAGTAATGCAAAGGGTGAGGAGGAGGATAGTCCTAAAAGTGAAAATAGGTCAAACACAGATGCCTCTGATATTGCAGAAACAAAGGATAGGAGTGTTGAGGGTCTTGATGGTGACAAAAGCATGAAAGATGTTAAAAATGTTGATCCAAAGGAAAACCAGCGGCAAGGTAAGGAGGATATACACACACAGAGCATTTTTCAAGGAGGAGACAGTCCTAAAATTGTCAATGATCAAAGTTTGCAAACAAAGTTTATGGCACCTATCACCATTACTTATCAGAGAGGAAGGAGGCATGTGTTTGCTGCCTCCAAAAGGCAAGGGGCCATGCACTCCTCCTCAAAACTAGTGAAAGACAAAATCACCAAACAAGAGAAGGACAAGGGTAAAAAGCAAATGAAGGACAAAGATAAAAAGCCAATAAAGGACAACGGCAAGAAAACAATGGAAGAAGAGGAAAGCAATCATGAGGAAGAGAGGGAATTTGAACTCATTCACATAGATAGTGATGAGGAAAATGAAACAAGGATAGTTAATTCTCTCTTATAGGACTGGAATGCACAAATCAGAGACTTGGAGGCTAAGCTAGAAAGGTCAAGAGATCTTATTCATTTCCTACAGGTGCAAAACAAGCAGATGAGTGGCCAGCTAGCCATTTATGAAGCCCGAGCGCTGAAATACAAGAAAGAAGCTCAAAGGTCACAAGTGCAGTTGGAGGAATACATGGGCGCCTATAAAGAAAATGACGAGGAAGAGGGGCAAGCTAGAAAGAGACCTAAGACTATGGGTCTTAGGAGAGCTTTGGCAAAACAGAAAGAGGAAGAATCAGCCCAAGCCCAACAATTTCCTCTCACCGACCTCCGTGCGTTGGAAATTGAGCATGACAAAGAATCATGGCTGGAAAGGGCAAATATACATTTAGAGGCTAAATTAGAGAAGGCCAACAAAGACTTGAGCTTGCAAAGAAAGATGACTGAGCATTACAAACAGAGAAATCAGTTTGCAAGGGAAAAGCTCAAAACTGCCCAAAGGGAGGGTCCGGCGCCAAATGATGGAAAGGACCAAGCTAGGCTTGGAATTTTGGCTCAAGTTTCACTGCAGGTCTCTAAGGACCCTTGAGGGACCCACTCACCAAATTTGAGCAAAATTGAACAAGTTTTTGTTTTTTGTAAAATTTTAAGCCTAGGAGTGCAGCACCCTGGGTGATGCGCTTTTTCCTAGAGCACTTTCAGAGGGAACAACTTACATTTTTGGATTCCCCATCATGAGAGGAGTATGCTCACCAATTTTCAGCTCAATTGGAGTTGTTTTGGTCCCTCAAAAGGGCCAAAAACACCCAATTTTTCACCTTTCTGCCCTCTTTTTTGAGGAGGTGGTGCGCTCCTTGCAGCCTTGACTTTTTCCAAATTTTGGGCAACTTGTAGAGGTCAGTTTGAGGAAACAAAGGTATATTTGGAAAGTAGACATCCACAGCTTTCCAACGGGCCGTCACGGAGCCTTTTCCGACATCGGGAAGGCCTCCAAAACTCTATTGCAAAAAGGTCAATGCAAGGAGGTCTTGTTTCGATCTTACCCTTTGCCCATGCTCATCAACTTGTTTTAGAGTTCCCAATAGTTTGATATATGTTGTTTATGAGTTCCCTATTCATATATTGAATTGTTTGTTTATCTTATGTGTTTTCTCAAAAAGCTGAAGGTGGATTTCTAAAGTTAGGAGTTCTAATGTTTCTATGTACCGCTGGATTGTTCATCTTGGATGTTTATCAGTTTGAGTATTGTTTATAGAGATTAATGGTTTGCCATACCTCATGAGTTATTGCTTCAAATTATAGTTGTATAAGACCTCTTAGTCTTTTCACCAAACTTAATGTTCGCCTCATACATCACCTAAAGGATCCATTAACCTTGCTAAATCGGCCTTGCAATACACTCTGCTTCATCATTTAGACACCCTTGACTTCATCTGACCCCATAGCCCTATTAATTTGATATTCTCTCATTCCACCTATCCTACTTAATCATCTTACCCCAACCCAAAAAAAACAAACAAACTGTACTTAAACAACTAGCCTAAAATCAATCATCCGAAGTGAACAAGTTCACATCCTTCACACAATAGAGAGAGCCCTCTCTGAGTTCAGGAAAGCTAGGTCCTAGGACTCCAAAGACTGGTCTGATGTTACCTTGTCATTTGGTTTGCCAATCTGCCAAATCACGGGACACTAACAAGATCTGAGGCCGAAGAGGTTATGCTTCACATGCCAAGAGCCTTGGGCACCCGGACACCGTTGTGCCGCAGGGAAAGCACATTACATTGAGGTCTTCTGCGACAGTAGTGGGGAAGAGGAGGAGTACGAAGAGATAGAGGCAAGAGGCAGCATCACAACGCAGAGAGGGGATCACCTGCCACCTCCACCACCAGGAGCCGGAGGGGCAGCTTTTGCACCTACCGGGGGAGCCCTTGCATCTTTGCGGGGAGTTCCCAAATACTTGACATTCCGTGTCCGAGGCATAGTGCGGGGGCATCGTGTCTCAGTATTAGTAGACAGTGGGGCCACCCACAATTTCATTGATGCCCAGCTGGTAGAGCGGAGAGGCATACCGACAGAGAGATTTGATGGATTTTCAGTACTGGTTCCAGGTGACCAGACCATGCAGTGTGCTAGGTATGTGCCAGCTTTGGCCGTGACTATGGGGACATACACCCTGACAGATCACTTCTTCGTGGTGGACATCCCGGACACCAGTGTGATACTGGGGGTACAGTGGCTGATCATGCTGGGTAAGGTCACCACTGATTGGGAGATCTTGGAGATGGAGTGGAAAGATAAGAAGGCTGGAAGGCATGAGAAGATTTGGGGTATGCACACCTACCCACCGCAAACAGTTTCAACCCACCGGATGGAGACAGATTTCTGGAAGGGAGACATAGAGTGGGCAGTGGAGTTGCGTGTTTCAGAGGCAGGATCTACAGGACAGGCCGTGCACCCAGATGTACAGTCCATTCTAGACAGGTAATCCACTGTTTTTGGAGAGATACCATCGGGGTAGCCACCAGATCGGGGATTTGAGCACACGATCGAGCTGGAGCAGCGCATCTAGGCTGTCATCACTACACCCTATAGGCATCCCAAAGGCTATTAGGATGAGATTGAGAGGGCTATCCATGAGCTCCTAGCTCTTGGACACATTCGTCCTAGCACTAGCCCTTTTGCTTTTTCAGTAGTACTGGTGAAGAAGAAGGACGGCACGTTGAGGATGTGCATTGATTACAGGGCCCTGAACAAGAAGACCATGAAGAACCGGTACCCCATCCCACGAATCGATGAGTTGATGGATGAGCTGAGGGGGTCCAAGTTCTTTTCAAAGATTGATTTGAGATCCGGGTACCATCAGATTTGCGTGAGGGAGCAGGACATTCCCAAGACCGCTTTCAGGTGTCATTATGACCATTTTGAGTTTTTGGTGATGCCTTTTGGGCTAACCAATGCCCCGGCCACTTTTCAGTCATGTATGAATCACATCTTTCGCAGTCACTTGAGGAAGTGTGTATTAGTGTTTTTTGACAACATTTTGATCTACAACAGGACATGGGAGGAGCACCTCCAACATATAGAGGCTGTATTGCACATTTTGGAAGAGCACCAATTTTATGCTAAGCTCAAATGCAAGTTTGGGCTGACAGAGATGCTCTACTTGGGGCACATCATCGGGGTGGACGAAGTGAGGGTCCAGGAGGAGAAGATCAGGGCCATCAGGGACTGGCCAGAGTCGAAGAACGTGACGGAACTTCAAGGATTTGTAGGGATCTGCATCTACTATCGAAAGTTCGTCAAGAGATTTTCCCAGCTTGCTGCACCCCTTACAGACCTTACCAAAAAGGGGGCATTTAGTTGGACGGATACAGCACAGAGGGCTTTTTACAGGCTCAAGGAGGTGATGAGTAGCTGTTCGGTGTTAGCATTGCCAGATTTTACACAACCCTTTGTCTTGGAGTGTGATGCATCAAGGGAGGGGATAGGTGCAGTTTTGATGCAGGGAGGCCATCCCATAGCTTTTGAGAGCCGGTAGCTATTGCCACATGAGAGGTTGTATGCTATATACGACAAGGAGATGTTGGCCATCATGCATGCTTTGGCCAACTTTCGGCAGTACCTGGTAGGGAATAGATTCAAGTTGATGACGGATCACAACAGCCTTTGATTCTTCCTAGAGTAGAAGCAGTTGCAGGAGAGGCAGCAGAAGTGGGTCTGCAAGATCCAGGCTTATGACTTTGACATCGAGTATGTCGAGGGGAAGAACAACGTTGTGGCAGATGCACTTTCACGCAGACCGACGACGTTGTCCTTGATGAGTTTCGAGACGGACTGGAGGGCTCAACTTCTGGTAGAGTACTCTAAGGACCGTTTTGGTTGTGAGGTTTTGGACAGGCAGGTCACATACGACAGGTACCGGGTGATGGATGAGGTGATCTACTACAGGGACAGGATATTCTTGACTGAGAGCTCTAAGCTCAAAGAGAAGATATTGCACGCCTCGCATGACTCACCGTTATCAGGCCACCAGGGGTTCACCAAGACCTATCGGGCCATCAGAGAGAGGTTCTCATGGAAGGACCTCAAGGAGGACGTAATCCGACATGTCAGGGAGTGCGAAGTTTGCTAGCGCAACAAGGGGGAAATGAACCATCTGGCCGGGTTACTGCAGCCTCTTCCCATACCTGAGGGGAAATGGGAGAGCATCTCGATGGATTTCTTCACAGGGTTGCCCTCTGTACAGGGCAAGGATTGCATATTTATATTTGTTGATCGACTAACAAAATATGCACACTTCTTCGCCATATCAACACATCATACGGCAGCACAGGTGGCGAAGTTATTTTTCAGGGATGTCTTCAGGTTGCATGGTCTTCCAAAGACCATTGTCAGTGACAGAGATAGCCGCTTCATGGGCAGAATTTGGTAGGAGCTTTTCCGTTTGGTGGGCACTGAGTTGACTCCGAGTACTAGTTACCACTCACAGACAGACGAGCAGACAGAGATAGTGAACAAGTGGCTGGAAGGCTACTTGCTTAACTATGTCAGCGGGCAGCAAAAGGCATGGTTACGATGGTTGCACTTGGGGGAGTACTGCTACAACATCACTTATCATATGTCCATCGGTATGTCACCATTTTATGCTTTATATGGGTATCATGCTTTATTTTTTGCTAACATGATGTTTGGTGCTAGCAAGGCCCCTAGGGCCAAGGATTGGATCCAAGAGAGTCAGGACATACTCCAAGCTCTCAAGGACAACATGGCTTCAACACAGAATCAGCAAAAGCTGTATGCTGACAGGGGACGGAATGAGAGGCAGTTTGAGGTAGGGGACTTGGTCTACCTACGGTTGTAGCCATATCGGCAAGCTACGTTGAAGCAGAAGGGGGCTGAAAAGCTCAAGCCCCGTTTTTATGGACCATACAGGGTGACACGCAAAGTTGGAGAGGTTGCATATGAGTTGGAGCTGCCCACCGATAGCTGGATTCATAACATTTTTCATGTGTCATGCCTGAAGAAGGCACTAGGACAGCAAGTGACTGCAACGAAGGAGCTTCCACCCACAGATGATGAGGGGCATCTGGTACTACAGCTGGAGGCCGTTATTGACACTAGGGAGAGGCAGCTGCGGAGCAGGACAGTCAGGGAGTACCTGGTGAGATGGAGGAATCTACCGGATGAGGATGCCACCTGGGAGAGTGAGAAGATATTGCAACATCCATCATTGCAGTTGCTTGAGGACAAGCAATGTTTTTCGGGGCAGGACTGTAATATTCCCAATTAGCAATCGCTAATTAGAAATATTAATTTTGATTACTTTTACTTAATAAGTTAAATTATAAAAAAAGTGGGTGTAGGGGACACTTACTCACACTTAGGATAAAAGAGTATTTCCTAAAGTCACTTGAGGAGCATGATTAATTGGCAGCATGAGGCCTAGAGGCCAAGTGGCAGCGCAGGAAAAAGAGACAGGGTGGGCAGTGTGGGACCAAGCTAGCGCAGAGAGAGATGGACAACGTGGCTCCAAGGGACAGCGCATTTAATGGTGGGGCCTAGGTGAGAGCAAGGCTCTCCAAGCATAAAAAGGGAGAGGGTCTCTTCATTTGGACTCATTCTGATTATGCATATTTGATATTTGTCTTATGACACTGAGCACGCTTGCTGTTTAGCAAAGTCTGCACATACTGTTCAGTACATCGGGTGTCTCCGTGCAGAGATGCCAACCTCAGCCCCGGGAGACTTTGAGTGCTTGCTTGGGTGAGGAGTTCCATCTTGTTTTGCCGAAGAGAATAGCAGCATCCACAGTTGGGAGCATTCTTTGGAAGAGACAACGCAGTCAGTGAGAGGGAGGACGCAGTCTTGGATAGAGAGAGTTCCGGATTGAGGGTTTATCATGGGATCTTGCCCGGAGGAGTTGGAGAGGGGTCAGCCCTTCCATATTCTAGCATTTTGACAGAGTTGGAGGCCATTATTTGCATCAGAGCACTCAGGGGCAGCGTTTCTCCTTTGGGGATAGCGTAGTGCCTCAAGGGAGGTATTTTCGAGGGTCAACGATTTTCATAAAGCTCTTTGGGCTTTTCTAGGTTTTGTGTGGAGAGGCCATTTCCAGAGTTTCATAATTTTCTGAGGAGGGGAACAGCCCCAAATCAGCTTTTCATTCCAGCAGTAGCACCAGTAGCACTGGAGATTACACAGTCTTGAGTTGGCAGCCATTCCAAGTCATAATCTGAGAGTATTTCTACGCTTGCCTAGTGCAAGCCAAGGTGCCATCACTCTGATTACCTTTGTACTCATTTCTATCTTTCAATATTAATAAAATGGCTCAACGTTCTCCATATTGGTTATTGTTCATGTGATATCTCTCTAGTTGTTGTTTGTCTTCGTTTATGTGCTTTTAATTGTTGTTTATTTCTACTTGGAATATTACAAATAGCTTGGGAACTCTACTGGGGCAAGATGTGACTACAAAAATTTGTAAACCAATAAATGACTAAAACCTTAAATGTTAAAGTGTTCTCACACATTAAATGAAAATTCAATTATGGTATACCATACTTATATGATTATACTAATCACTTAAATAATTAATGATATACGACATAAAACTTAACTTCAAGACGAAGTTTTCTGAAAGAGGAGTGTATGTAATGACCCAACTCGAATTATATGGAACATAGAAATATTAAAATATATATGAGACCTGCATATGATAGCTACATATGTATGTATCACGTGTATTGCACTAGTACATGCATTAATCAATTATGAAAAACTCAGTGTAGAGTAATGAGTGAGTTATTGAAATATTGAGTAAATACCTAACTCACCAGAATATAATGAATGTATTGGTTATACCTACCACTATCATAATATAAACTAATACTTTGTTCAAAGAAAATTAAAAGCATTGACTTATGCTAATAAATGATGATAGTTTAATAAATCCAAGATATTTAATAAATCGAAGATATTTATTAAATAATAATATTTTAATAAAACTAAGATATTTTAGAAATCCAAGATATTTATTAAAAGAGGATATTTTAATAAATATCTTGAATGGAGTTTGTGTATAAAAGGAGAAGAGGGGGGCAACTTGATGGGCATGGGTAGTGAGGTGGGAAAACTGACTCGGATGCTGTCAGAGGAGTTCTAACTACATGAGACATGAGCAGTGAGCTCTAATAGAGTCATGGAGTGATCTCAATTGTTATTGGAGTTTTGGGCACAGGGGCCAGAAGACTTGTCTTCTGGATCTGGGGACTGGAGAGGTTGACCTCAGATAGGCTGGGAGGAAAACGACGGTTTGATAACGGGAGCTAGAGCCATGGCGGATCAGGAACATCTTCAAACACGGTTCCAGGTAAGTATTAAATAGTTACTTGATATATATGCTGCTTCAAAAAAAATCTCACTCTGGATTGTGTAGTATCAATTCTGTTAATGATTGTTAATTCAAAAAGTTAAGGTCTTTACAGTAGCATATGCACTTTCCCGGAGGCCTGCAACACTCTCTCTGATGGACATAACACAAGATTGGAGGACGCAGTGGCTAGTGGAGTACTCCAAGAATCAACATGCATGCACGACCTTGGATGGTTCCCATAGGGATGAAAGATACAGGTTGATGGATGAGATCATATACTACAAGGATAAGATCTATTTAGTGCCAGGGTCGCAGTTGAGGGAGAATGCCCTACGAGTTGTGCATGATTCACCCTTGGCAGGGAACCATAGGTTCCTTAAGACATATAAAACAATTAGAGAGTGTTTCTCTTGGCAGGGGCTCAAGGAAGATGTCTTGAGTCATGTGCGAGAGTGCGATGCTTGCCAGAGGAACAAGGGAGAGGACACTCATCCAACATGACTTTTGCAGCCTATCCCCATTACTGAGCAGAAGTGGGAGAGTATATCGATGGATTTTAACATGGGGTTGTCGTAGTTGAGGGGCGAGATTGCATTTATGTGGTGGTGGACAGGTTGACAAAGTTCGCCCATTTCTTTGCCATTTCGGCCAAGTACTCAACTTCTTACGTTGCTGAGTTATTTTTCAGGGAGGTATTTAGGTTGGATGGGCCACCTAGGACTATCGTCAGCGATAGGGATAGCAAGTTAATGAGTGGCTTCTGGCAGGGGCTGTTTCGCCTAGTGGGGATCGAGCTCACACCTAGTACGAGCTATCATCCTCAGACAGACGGCCAGACGAAGATCGTGAACAAGTGGCTAGAGGGATACCTGCGCAACTATGTGACTGGACAACAGAGAGCATGGGTGAAGTGGTTGTACCTCAGGGAGTACTGCTACAACACCACGTACCATATGTCCATAGGTATGACACCCTTTCGTGCTATTTATTTTCGGGGCCACACAAAAAGGAAAATCGAACCCATAGGAGGAATTCGACCCACATGGAGGGAAAACACTCAAACGGGGATCAATTTGGTGGTGACCACGTGGGGAAGAGGAGAGTAACTACAAAAGGCAAAGGCAAGCTCATTTTTGGGGTTCCTTTTTCATTCATCTAACTTAAGGGTTTGCTTGTGTTGATATCCAAGTCAACCGGTGCTTTGAGCACATGAATTTTGAAGGAAAAATTCCAGCCTCTCTTACGGTGGACTTCAATTGCCACCCTAAGAAGGAATTTCTGAATTTTGTAGGGGGTGATTTTGCTGGGGTTCGTGGTACATTTCAGCTATTTTCCCAGCCAGTTCGAACTTCCAGGAGGACATAGGATCCAAAGCAGTACCATTGAGTTGAGGGTGATTCACGGGCTATTTTGGCCAGAGAATTTAGGGGAAATTTCACTAAGGTTGGACCAGCTTTTGTGGAGAATTTTGGGGCTGGAGAGTGCTGCTTTTGAGAGAGCTAAACTCACTATTTTAGTGCCTGCACAGAGGTGTCACTAGGCAGAACTTGTGGGCCTAGATTCATCACACTTGTGTCGGGTTTGGGAAGGAATCTCACTCCTTTCGAGGGAAATTTCCAGTGGCAATTCTACGTAAGATTAGGTGGAGTAAGTGACATATTCAGCATTTGTGGTTGTGGGGACGAACCTCGCGAGGAGGGTGTAGCACCAAATTTGGGTAATTATGAGAGGTCGAAATTAACACAAATCCTTTCTAGGTTTTGCCGTACTAGCCTCGAGGAGTATACTCCTAATTTTCCATAATTTTGTAGGTGTTTGGGCTCCTCAAATCTCAATTCAACGATTAAGCAAAGGTAGAATTTATGGATAATTCTAAAGCTTGATGCCATTTGGGTGGAGGTTTTCAACTTTTCTCACCTGGGTATTTGCTTGCTTCTTTAGCAAGCTTAGGTGCTCACGTTCCATCTTTCAAATTGTAATCAAATTCCATGGTTTATTAATAAAATGGCTCAAAATGATTATTGTTGCCCTATGGAGTTTTAATTTGTTGTTGCATGTGTTATTTCCAGAATTTTATGGTTTTTCTTATGTTGTAGCTAGTACATGTATTTGGTATTCTACTGTAAATTTCTATTAGGAATATTATATAATATATTTTAAGAAAAAATTAAATAGAAACTATTTAAATTATGTAACAAATATTGCCACCCATAAAAACACTGGTGATGGGTTTGAACCCATGGATGAAACCTTTTACATAAACAAACATAGATATATGTTCTTTCGAATATTACTAAATAATAAATAAATTTAAGCTATGTTTCATGGGTTCTCGAACCCAAGGGTGGGGTTCTCGGACCTAAGAACCAGATGCAGGTACGGGTTCTTTCGAAACGAACCCATAAGAACCGGGTTCTTCATTAAAAAAATTTGGGTGCTTTTGACATTTAGGGTACTTGGGACCCTGATAATGGGTACTTGGAAACCCAAAATTGGGTTCTTTAGGGTTCTTTGATGAACGATTGTTGAAATAAAAATTTAAATATAAAAAAATTGTGGAAATTCAAAGGTGAATACGTAACTTGTAAAACCTAAAATCGCTTCATTCTTCGACAACGACATTCTGTTTGAGACAACAACCATTCGGTTTGACTGTTGAGACGACGAGCATTCCCTGGTGTGTTTGGGGCATTCGTTGTTGTTTGTGTCGGTGACTAGACATTCCCACAGAGATGTAATCCCTACTTGAAGATTCACAGGTAGATCTTGAAGATTCACCGTGCGTCATGAATTAATTCTAATTTCTGTGTTCAAACTTCATTGTTTGCATAAAAAATTAGTAAATTAAAATTTAATTCTAAATAGTAAATCGACCCATGATGTCAAAGATGGGAAAACTTCCTTCAGACGAGTATTGGAATCTTGAAGAAAACACAATAAATAGTCTACTGCCATATACTGTGATTCCAAACTCTTTTTTTTCTACTGTAATCTCCACATTCTCTCATGGCCAACCGACATCACTTGTTTTTGTAATCACTCTTTTAACTGTGTTTTTTTTACATTTTTTGCCAAGAATGTAACTTTTGGCCTTCTCTTTCCCTACCAGAGTTTTGGGCGAAATTGGCTTGGGGCCATATTTACAAGTATGTGTAAACTCCAATTTTTACTTGATATCAAACTAGAAATTTTGAAATTTCAATGTAAATGTTGAAGGTTCAATGATGTGCATGTTTAAATCATAAATATTTTAGTTATACAAATTCACACACACACAAATACCCCCGACGAACCCAGGCACCCTATTTCAAAAAATGACGCACCTGTCCCTGTCCCCGTTCTCGTTCCCGTCCCCACGTTTCCTAGCAACATAGGATTTAAGGCCTGTAACAAAAAAAGAAAAGAAGCTTCCTTAGTTTTGAAAGGTTGTGACTCTTATAATTGAATGAACAAATGAAAAATATATAACTGAATATGAATAGTTTGAATATTGTCTTCACACAGAGACCCCTCTTTTCACAAGAATAGCCAGAGGGTTTGAATACTCTCCAACCTGGTGAAAAGCACAATGCGGCTATTAGAATTAAAATTTCAGAAGTCGGTAACGCTATGAGGGTAACATGCTTTGGATAAAATCAACAGTTAATACCTGGCATAACAATACAACAGATACAATGGTTATTAACAGAATATAAGTTGTGTTTAAAATAAGATGTAGTTTAAAATAACAGAATATAAGTTGTGTTTATAAACTGTGCCCAAGAAGAAAATGATACATTTTTATGGTAGTTGAAGTGCCTTTAGGAATTTTCTTTGAAAAAAGAGAAAGGGATTTGATTATAATAGGTCTACAAAATGTACAAGTACATGCTTGCAACAAACAAATTATATGAACAAAGAATTGGTAAATATCAAGGTTTTGAGAAAAACAATGAAATATAATTTAAATAAGTATGGAATTGGTTGTTGAAAATTTGGAAGACACAATATGGTTGTTAAAACCAAATTAATAAACTCTGTGAAGTATTATAAAATTAAAATTAAAAACCCTATAGGAAATCTTCCGAAAGCAGAAGGGGCGACGAGGAAATAATGCATTCCATTACAAAGAATAAGGTAATAACTTTGAACCCTCTATTGTAAAATATAATAAGAATTTTTTAAAAGAAGATTAAAATCCAATAATACAATCACGACTTTGTTTTGAAATGGTAGAGGAAAACCATCTTAGCAATGAGAGGACTAGAATGTAAAACAAAGAAAATATAATACCCTTGTCGGATATCACAAAACCCTAGTGATTCTGGAAAATAAAAACAAAAAAGAAAGAAATATGTAACCCTTCCTTAAACCCTAAAGCTTACAGAGCCATTCTGGAACTTCACGGTCAAGAAAGTGAAATTTTGAAGAAAAAGGTGCATTGTAAATACGACTGGCCATATTATCCAAAGAGCTTTCCTGTTGAAATATATAGAGAAATAGAGGTCGTATTTCCTCCAGATATTATGTGTAAGCAAAGGGTTTAATACCGTTCTGGCATTAAGGAAGACCCTCTGCAACCTACAAAAAAAAGAAAGAAGGAATTACAAGGTTTATACATAAATATGATGGTGATTTAATTAAGAAGGAATCAATGGAAGACTGGAAGATACAAACGTTGTAAAGAAACAATTTAAAGGTTATACCTTGGACTAAAGCATTGACATGATACCAGTGGAAACCATTTATTTCTCGACATAGAATAGAGTCAATAATTTATGAGTGACACATGGTGGACACATGCCCACAGATGGTGTTGGAGAACACCTGTTGGGTCATGCCACTAAATAATTGTGGGTTGTCGTTGAGAAAATGTGGGTAAAACCCTAGCTACAGAGCGGCAAGACTGGAAAAGGGTCAAATGAAAAATGAATATGGTGTAATAGGAACCCAAAAGGGTCATTAACCTCACAGTGAAACCCTAATGCGATCTTTTCTATCGATTCAGCATCGAGTTATCTAAACTATAGATGCAAGTTAGGTCAAAACAAATACGTGGCAATAGGAAAGAATTTCCCGCTCAATAATAGAACAATCCAGAAGCAATGTTATGAATACTTAGAATATGAACTATGTATTGTTTAAATGAATCCAATATTATCACATGCATAGCAATGAAGGAAGTAGCACCATACATATAACCACCATATCAATAATTCAAAACAGAGAATCGAGGAAAATATCCTCATTGTAAACCATGCAATATATAAGGTGTGAGTTATATAAATAGTTTGTGCATTATGATATGGTTGTGTGTAACATTAATTAGCATCATATGAGTCCAAAGATGTAGGTCGGACCAAGGTCCACATATTTTATACCCAAGCTCTCGATGTATAATAAGCCAAGTTAAATTTAAAACCCACATGCAACCAGTAAAAAGAACCTCGATCTAATATAATTGCTCAAAGGTGAAAAAAATTGTAAAATGTAGTAAACTAATACCAAATTGCGGTGATATTACATAGGTGTGAATGTAATATGGTTGAGAATAGAATGGGTAGATATATTTTGACCTAATAAAAGTGAAAGATAAAATTGTGGTACAAGATAAGATAATAATAATTATGTCTGACAAATGACCACAAAGTAGGTCAAAGGGACTGTTGAGTACAATGATGTCCATACAATGCGGGAGAACCAAACAGTTTCCTATAAAAACACAATGCATGAATATAAAAGGTACAATGTAGGAACATAAAAATACAATGTATGGAATGCCCTAGTGGAGAAGATCCAAGAGCTAATGGGTCTGAGGATCAACCCATCTCTCCTAACATCTAAGGCTGAATGAACACTGAAGAAACTCCACAAAGTCTGTTGGCCTGATGAAGGGTTGGTGGAAAGTGCAGACTTTCAGCTAGATCATTGCGTGGGGGAGTTCGCGCACTGCTGTTGGAGTAGGGTCCCTTGGGGTAAAGCAATTTTGAGTATTTTTGGGTTAAGTTTTGTTTATACGCACTGCGCGCAGATGTAAAAGGGGATTTGGGGCAGGTCAAAGTCCCTTAATGATTGTAACGGGTAAAAGGGAAAACCGTGAGTCTCGAACCATGGTTTGAAACCATGGTATGTGCGTGTTTGAAAAGATATAAATATGTAAGAGTCGAGAAGAATAGATATCTTATCTCATGTCGGATATTTTATGTTCTGATTTAAGTTTTGGGTCGGTTGTCTGGGAAGAAAGGCTCCTGTTGGATGTGTGCGTAGGAGTATGGTGCACACGTTGTAAAGCTGAGGGAAATCACAGGGATAAGTGTCCTATATATGCTAACTATCCAGCAGAAGGAGAAATATATACAAAACCAGTGTGTGTAGAAGAGAACGTGGATCATATCTACAAACTAACTGCGCGAGATGAAGATTGGATCAATCCCACCGCAGATGGACGACTTAGCTAGGATCGAGATAGTTCGTGCCATTCATACTCAGATGAGGAATTGGAGAATTGGCATAACCATTTACATGAAGTCTCAACACTGCGCTGCAATCGAATCACCAGATGGCTACGGTACTTATCTTCTGAGGTGCGGGAACTACCTTATTATGATGGTATAGGTAGTGTCACTTGTTTCTTAGATGAGTTCGAAAAGGTTGTTCCAGAATACACAGTCATATTGAGTAAATGACCGAAGAGGCCCAACCACACATAGTGGAAGAACTTATAGAGTAAATCTAGAAGAGGGTTTTGTTTATAGCCCTCTCAAAGGTAAATCTGACAACGACAAGGAGTATGAAACAAGTAGCTCTGGTGAATCTGCGCACTCAAAAGAAGAGGAATCGCAAGATCAGGCTATTTTTGGGTCGTTGGCCATAGTTCAGATCCCATCCACTCCACTTCCAAATTCGTCTCCCTCTAACAAGCCATCCACTCACCCACTTGTTGGACGAGCGAATGAATCCATGGGCAGATGAGGCCTTGCAGCTCTCACAGACCATTGATGGAGCCCTCAAAACTCTGCAGCAGATCCAACAAAGCATCAGCTTGGCTGCCAAAGGACCAACCACAGCAAAATTGGTGGAAGAAGCGTAGAGCGCTGCAACACAGAGTGCTGAATTTTTTTTGCCATTTCAACATTCCGTGCAGGCGCTTAAAGACAAAATGCAAGTCGCAGGACCAGAGTGATTCGAGACGAGTCACTAGATTATGTTGAGGGCCTGTTGGAGTAGGGCCCCCTGGGATAAAGCAATTTTCAGTATTTTGGGGTTAAGTTATGTTTATACGCGTTGCTTGCAGATGTAAAAGGGGCTTTGGGGTAGGTTAAAGTCCCTTAATGATTGTAACAGGTAAAATGGAAAACCATGAGTCTCAAACCATGGTTTAAGACCATGGTATGTGCGCATTTGGAAAGATATAAATATGTAAGAGTTGAGAAGGATAGATATCTTATCTCATGTCAGATATGTTATGTTCTGATTTAAGTTTTGGGTCGGTTGTCTAGGTAGAAAAGCTCATGTTGGTTGTGTGCGTGGAGATCTAGTCCTAAGTTGTGTGCACGAACTTTGCTGTTGTGTGCGCAGAAGGGAAAGATTGTACTAAATTGAAGATCTCTTAATAAAGAAGGCAATTTTGGCGGACTCAAACTTTTATGTGATCTTTGTGGTTAACTGTGTTAGATTTGTTATGTGTTGCTTACTGCGATTCTAGACCTGAATCTGTGCTATTGAATGCGTATTTATCTCAGTGAATGATAAGTTGAATTACATGCCTCTATGAGCAGGTATTATTCTGCTTTAACTGTTAGACCCGAATTGAGTATAGTGATATGTTCTGCGCAAGTCTATATTGAAGTAAGGATTGATTCTGTAATGACTTGTGAATGTGCAAGGGTTAAGTCTGTTTATTTAGTTGCGCGAAACTGCTTTATTGTTTAAGGGTTTATCTGCAAGTAGATCTTGTTTCTTGGGAAATTCCACGCAGACAGATAAGCATTAAGTAAGGATATGACACTCATCAAACGCTCCCTCAGGGTGCGGAAACTATTGAGATTTTGTGTATTTGGAGTAGCATCAGTTGTGCTCTAGCTCCCAAATTTTGAGGAAGGACTAGAGTACACTTAATCTACAAGGCCTAAAAATGGATTTGGGAAATTTCATCTGGTTTAGGAGATATTAAATTAATTAATTATTTTGATGTATTTTCTAAGTTAAAACTTAGGGAACTTAAATAATTAAAGTGAATTTAATTAAACATGTGATCAAAATTGTCTTAAGTCACACAGATCAAGCTTTCTTTTAATATTAGCCATTGACTCAAGATCCGATCATGGTCGTTGGTTTCCCAATGAGAAAAGTATAAAGGAAAGGCTTGGGGTCATTTGTAAAGACACACAGAGGCAGAGCACTGAAGCTAGGCTGAGATTCTAGGGTGAGTTTGCTAAGAATTCTCAGAAGTGTTTCAGCTGCAGAGAGGGGAATTTAGGCCAAGGGGATGATCTGATCCCAGGGTCTAGAATCAGCAAGAGGCAGAGATCAGCTCAGAGAGGTAGCGCAGAGAAGCAGGAGAGCAACAGCAGAGAGGGAAGCAACTGTGCTACGCAGGTGTTGCGCAGTCCCTCAAGGACAGCGTGATTTTTAGCTGGAAGCCCACAGGGGTTACGCAGAGACCCTAAGGGGTAGCGTAAGGACTGCGCCACCCAGTCTGGGGTAACGCAGCCCTTTCCAGAGCAGTGCTGAGGGATGCAGAGGCTTTAGAGGTTGTCGTAGAGGCTTCAGGGACAACGCTGGGGTTTCTAGGCCCTAATTTTGACTAAGTCTTGTAAATCCTGTTTGAGGGTGTGGATCAGTCATTATTTTGGCCTTAGAACAACCAGTGAGCTGTAGATCTATTATTTCTCTATCGGGTTTTCCAGATCTGGAACCCATATTCGTTGTATTCAGAAAATTCTTATTAATAAAACCCTCCAGCAGCCAAAAGACCAGTTTTCCTGCATTGGGTTTTTCCGGGGACTATTTGTCTAGAGAATATATGTGTCACTTTATCTATGTGTGCATGTACTTGTTCTAGATCTGAATTGGTGAAGACCTGTTATGTGTTTTGCTTTGATTTTAATCTGAATTTATTCAGTTAATAACTTATCGAAGTAGGAGCATAACCAAATTAACAGTATGAATTTTTTCATAAGTGTAAGATTCAGAAAATTTCACAGAAACCTAGTTCTAGCATTCCCCCATACTGTTTTGGGTGAGACTTTGGTTTGCGCAAGCAGATCATTGCCGAAAGGGCCAATAGTTTGAGGGTTTTGTTGGTTGCATAGAATACTTCGAACCTGGGTCAGGACCCCTCAAGCCAACAATTGTTGAGGTCTGGAGGACCTAGTCTGTCTCCCAGGAACTGATCTGAGACGGATTTGTTGAGAATTTGATACGGCGTAGTTTAATTCAATTCTCTACTTGATAATTACTTGTGAACTTATTTCTCTTACTTAGATCTTCTCTTCATTAGCTTATTACGTCTTTCATCAAGTTAATTATCAAAACACAAAAGACACAAGATTTTGGCTCTTCAAGCTAGGGCCAAAACCTCTCCCTCTTGGAGAGGAAAACCCACAAGAAATTCTTCTTATATTCTTTCAATTGACAAGTACAGTGACCATGACAAAAATCCTTGACTTATGTATGCCTTCAAGACTTTGTCACTACTCTTTCCTGCTCTTCTTAGCTCCTTCCAATCATCTATTTTTGCATTGTACTACACTGCAACTATACTCGAAAATTCGGTGTCTATACTTTTATTACCCCAAACAAGTACTTCCTTCGATCTTCTTCTCGGCTCCTTGAGTCCTTTCCTCGCTTATCCTTTTGACTCTTAATGAGTCACTTTATGTCCAAGATCGAAGTCTCTTTGATGCTGCAACAAACCCTAGAATAGACCTCAACTTCTTTCAGATGTGCACAATATATATAGTGTGGCTTAGACTGAACCAAGGTAGACTTATTCTGCCTCTTCTTCACTTGTCCTCTTCGCTCCTTTCTTCGCATATATAGATTGTAGACTTGTCCAAGATGGATACTCCTTTCTTCTCACTGTATATACTACTTTCTTTCGTTCTGCAATTTAGACATATATATACCAGAACTTGACTGAGATCAATGTACCCAAAACAAAGAGTCCTTTTCCTTTTCTGAAAATGATTCCTTCTTTGCTTCAATTGTGAATCTTTAACTTGCACTTCAATTATAGACTTTCCGAAAACTTGATGGTGTAATGAGGTTGCAGTACTCTTATTAATAGATGTTGTATCTCCCGCTCTAGGTCGACATGATCATCTGTGGGTAGGCCGACTTTGTCAAGGAATATCTTTACCATGTTTTGAGCGGACTTCAAGGAGCTAAGTGAAAAGGTCTTGGAGCATATATTCGAATCATTAATTTGTTCTTTAACAAGTGTAACATGACTCCATATACATGACTCTAAAGACATCAAGAAGAAGTCTTTGACCTATAATAAAAACTACTTGCTCATGAAACCCATGAGTCAAGCTTTTACAAAATACTTATGTTGCCAGGAAACGTGGGTTCAGGGACGGGGACGGGAACGCGGACGGGGACCTTATTTTTTGAAACAGGGTGCGTGGGTTCGTCTGGGGTATATTATAATTTATATATATATAATATATAAATATTATATTTTATAAATTATGATATAATTGGATTTGTATAATTTTCAACTTTAAACAAGAAAACTAAAATATTTATGATTTAAACTTTAAAGATTTAAACATGCACATCATTGAACATTCAACATTCACATTGAAATTTCAAAATTTCTAGTTTGATATCAAGTGCAAATTGGAGCTTACATATTAATAAGAATCATGATATATGTCCATTGTCATACTACATTCAAAATTTGCCTTAAGGCATCTCCAAACATGAACTAGGAAATTTTAAAATACTAAAATAAAAATAGCTAACAGTGAAAAATGACTTCCTCAAGCCATGTCATCAGCATCACTTAGATCTTCAGTTAGCATGCTCTCCAGGTAGGAATCACTCTCATCTTGAGGCTCTTGCTTATCCATAGCAGCTGGAGGTAGCTCAATAAGGTCATCTGGTTTTATCTCCTCATCCACACGCATAGCATCATCTGTGTATTGGACCCATCTCTTGAAAGGACCCTCCTTGTACCCAAGGTCTTTTCGAGATATGAGACGAAGTGTGCTATGAAACTAAGTTCTCTGCCTTCTTTGAGCCCAACCTAATTCAATCTACTGAATGGATAAAGGCATAAGTACTCCAATTCCTCTCACAGGATGAAAAACTAGTTGCTTGGAATATTAGGGGAAGCCCATTAAATTAATTAAAATTTAAAAAATAAAAACTAAAAAGAACCTCAAAGAACGATTTTGGGGTTCCAGTTACCCATCATCAAGGTTCGGCGTACCTGTCAAGACAAAAGAACCCAAATTTTTTTAATGTAGAACTCGAGACGGGTTCGAGAACCCCACCCCCGGGTTCACGAACCCGTGTGTTGTCGCACAAAATGTCTAGGCACCGCGACAACGGCTCAGATCGGGGGCTGTCACCCTAATCCCCAATCTCTCTATCTAAGTTGTCTCCTTGCAAGCTAAGGGAGGTAGACCCTAACAAAAATGAAGGAATAGAATTAGTTGCAAGTCAACCAACTCAGGAGACACAGTCACATAACCAAATACTTGATGAGATTAACGAGATTTCACAAATCAATTATATTAAAACCAATGCCTTATGGAGTTAAAAGATCCCGTTATGCAATTAAAGCCAAGTAATCGATGTATAATTGCTGCTATGAAAACACAAATGACCACAATGATATTCAATAGAATGCACCACAACTATGCATTAAAATAATCTGAACCCACAGCAATGCTATCATAAGACAACCGTCAAATATAAATGCCAGATCATTGCAATAATTCCGAATTTATGATGTTCCAATTTATTCCAATCCAGAAATTAAAATGTTCCTATAATCAAACTTAGGATAAAAATTTAAAAGCTCATTTGACTATAAAGATTTTTGAGAATTTTTTATATTTTTAAATTTTTTATTTTTTATTATTTTTTAAACAAAATATACAAAAATTAAAATCTAAAATCCTAAATCTAAAACTAAGAGTTAAAACTAACCCAACTTTACAATCTAACAAAACTAAACATTAAAAAGTAAAACTAATGTTAATGAATTAAAATCTAAAACAAAAGAAATATAAATCTGAAACTACACTAACGAAATCAAAAAATCGAAATTAGATTAAGACCGAGAACCTAACGCTATCCAACTAGATTAACAAATACTAACAAATCGAATTTAAATTTAAAACTAAAACTAAACCTAACCCAACTAAAACGAAAACAAACCTAAAGTCAAACTAAAGCTAAACTATCAGAAAACATGAATCCACATATACGTAAGGTTCCATAATTTATTTTGAATGCGTTTTTGTTTGTTTTTGTTTTGTAGGTCGACGACAGCAGATGGGAAGTGTTCAACGGCAATGGAGAAGGATGGTTGACGGCAGAGGAATGCTGAATTGAGGACGTCGGATGGCGATGGCTATACGGCAGCTAAGGAGGAAGCGAAAACAGCAATGGAGGAGGTGGTCAGCGTGGATGAAAACGGTGAAATCGAAGGGCAGGACAGGACGCGTGGAGAAGAAACGCAAAGGTATAAGCTTAGCAGCGTTTGCAAATGAATGGACGGGGGTTTGGCTGCAAGAGAAATACGCAGAGGAAGAGGCGATGCAGTAGGAGAAAGACAAGGGTTTTGGATGCAGCGAACAAATGCGGTGATTACCCAGTACATTCTATAATCGTCCAGCAGTTTAAATTCTTCCCACAAAATCAGCTTTTAGATGCTCTTTAAATCAAATAACATTCAAATTTGCCAACAGAAGCGATTTTGAGGCCAAATCTTGCCCTTGGGGGTTAGATCTGTCTCAGATCTTTAAAAATTTCTGAGAAAACCCTGCAACCTGCAAAACCAGAATAGATCCCAAAACTATATGCACAAAAATTATTAAACCCTTACAGCCTAGAGCAAATATACAAATTTACAATGTTAATCTACAGATCGGAGGCCCTCATGGCCAGATTTAAATCCATTTCAGCACAATTTTTTAGAAATTCAAATTTTTAAAGAGAGGCACAAGTCCTAAAAGACTCTGCAAAACCACTAATTCCGTAAGATAGCTTTGGGAATTTAGAAACAATGGGTTTTTTCAGATTTACGAAATCTGAGAGTCAGTTGGTCCAATTGAAGACTTCCCCATAATCTCAAACTTTAAAAAAAAATTCCCTGCACACTTAGATCTGAAATTTAGATTGATAGAGATTTAAGAAAATAAACATGAGACCTTTCAGAAAAACAGATAACTAGTTTTTCCGTTAAATCAAAAATGTCATTTTATGAACCCAGAAAATTGCACAAGATACCTGTATACAGATTAATCCATGAAGGCCATCAACCATAAAAATGCAAAATAAAGTAGCAGAGTTTAGAGATAAATCATCACATAGATCTGGAAAAGGAACACCAAAGTTTGTAACCCCAAAGTCTTTATGCTTTATTCATCAAAAGGAATCACAAGAGCTTCCAAGAACAAGTGCACGATCCAAAGATCGGATGCAAATGTCACATCAAGACCTCTAATTTATAAGACAAAATCTCCAACGACTAGTTCGGTTGATCCATGTCAAAATAATCTCAACCGTCGAAAAGATTTGATCATCTTTTAATCTAGACTGTCGAAATTATAAATTTGAGGAAAAAACGAATTTATCATTTAATTCCATTTTCCCTTGGCCTGGGGCCTTTAAAAATTCATTTTTTAAAAACCAACGAATTTTGCCTTTGAAGAATTTTATACTCACCTATGACATAAAATTAATTAAATTTCTGGCTTAAGATTTTTTAATTAATTTGACCAAAAAATTTAATTAATTGACTGAGAGGGGATTTTATTTATTTTTCCAACCCTCTTTACATAAGATAAATACATTTAGACACATAAGGGGGGAATACCCATTCGTATAGACCCTCAAATAGGTACCCAATTCTGTGACTCAAAAACATGATCTAGTAGACTAAGCAACTTGTAATAAAATAATCTATCCAACTAGCTAGGATTATTTCCAAACTACTTTTACAAGGACTCGATAGAAAACACTAGGACTCACTTAGCATGTTGATGACAACATCCACCCTAGCTTTGGGGTGAGGCTGGAGGGGAAAACTCTGCCTATCACTTGTGTCAAAAAACACAAGTAAATCAGTGAGACAAAAAACCTCCTAAGATAGAAATCGTCACCAACATACTAGGCTTACCTAGGTTGTTACATACATGACAGTCTTACTTAGATCATTTACATCATAAACATGCAGAATGGGTTTACATTATTCATAAAACTGTCGACTGGGTTTACATTATTCATAAAACTGTCGACTGATGATGGAATCTGAAAGGCGCGACCACGTCAAACATGATGAATCCCATTTGAAAAAATGGGGGTGTACTGCTATGGGGTCGTTGACAAAGTGTGGTCAACATCTGGCTCTACTTGGGGACACGTTGCTTCACCGAAGGAATGTGAGAATCCAGAATCTGTATCCAAGCAACACACAAAATTACATAAGTAGCGTCCATCCAAATATCATCATATAACATTAAGCACATGAAAAATAGAAGCTCTTCTATCATTTATTATTCTACTTAACATGAAAAGTAAATCTACTCTAACTACAAAAATGAAACGCTGAAATAACAAGGTTTAAGGTTAGAGATACAATACAAAGGATGCCCCGTGGCATCAGATGTGCTCAATATAGTGCATGCTGAGCATTTGCCTGCTTTCAGGCAAGTCTGTAGGTTGCTTTTCAGATGTGCCATGCTCGATTCTGCGTAATGTAAGACTCTATCTTATCTGAATGTCAAGCTGCTCTCGTCCATCAGACGAATCAAACCGCTTCCTTATTCTTTTTCTTTTTCGCTTCAGGCTCTTCTTTGTGGAAGATTGTATTGTTGATGATGTGGAACATTCTGCTTGTGAACTTTCAGACGAAGTGAACAATAAATGTGTGGCATGCCTCTCTACATTCTGCATCTGCTCTGTGAAGGGTGATGTATTAATCTGATTCCCTTCGGTTTTCCTTTTGTCCGGGTCGCCTTCAATCAACCACTTTTCAATGGAAGAAATGGTCTCCTCATAATAGGATGGAGCTTACTTTAGAAAACTGGGAGGCCTATGATCTATTGACAATTCTGACCTAGGTTGGACATTGATCTTTCCATTTTTTCCAACTTATTCTGAATAACAGTCATTTGATTAGAATGCTTAACCTTTATAGTAATGATTTCCTTCGCATGACTCTTTTCAACAAAATAACAACCTTAAGTGCCGAAGAGCACCAGGTTGCGGAAGCCAACCCCCCTTCGCTCCCGCCCCGGAAACTCGCTCCGTGCGGGAGCGTTTCGGAAACGCTAGGAAACGCGCTTCCGAAAACGCTTCCTGTCGGGAGCGTTTTTCGGGAGCGCGTTTCCGACCTGAAAAAACGCTCCCTGTTTTTTCGGGAGCGTTTCAGGGAGCGTTCGGGAGCGAACGCTCCCTGAGCGCTTCCGACGTTAAAAAAACGCTTCGGGAGCGTTTTTTAAATGCGGGAAGCGTTCGGGGAGCGTTCGCTCCCGAACGCTCCCCGGCAAAAAAAACGCTCCCCGCCGCGCGGAAATTTTTTTATGAAAAAATTTCGATTTTTATAAAAGGGGGGGGGGGGTTTCATTGTTAGTTATTGTTTGTTAGTTGAGAATTGAGATTGAGCGAGAAGGAGAGCCGAGAGCGCAAGGTTTGGTTGACAGGAATCAGGAGAGAAAGGAGCAAAGCTGACAGGAGAGCAAGGAGCAAGGCTGATAGGAGGATTGCAAGAAAGAGGTAGGCCTTCTAATCCAATTTTGTATTTTCTAAGATGAATTTGTAGATTGTTAAATTGTTTGAAAATGAAAACTTGAATTTTTCTTGAATGTTGCATTTTATTGGATTTAAAACTTTTAAAATGAGTTGTTTTTTTCCTATGTTGCATTTCCTATTCCCATTTGGCATTTTTCTATTTGTTTTGCAGGTTAGATTCTAGAAACTTGAAACTTGTTTCCATCATGGCTATATGGCTAGGAATTTTCCTCATGTTGGTTCCTTTCTTTGTGATAATGGTGTTGGAGAGTGCTAGAAGAAAGAGACAAATCAGAGAAGAGGAGGATGAAGAGGAGGGTTATGGTGGATCTGAAGAAAATCCTGAAGAGGAGGATTATGCCGAGGAGGAAGTGGGGAGTGGAGACCCTGAGAACCTAGAATCCCCAACTAAACAAGACCAATATCCTTTGTGGAAATATGTTCAGAAACAAGAAGGAGGGAAAGGTGGTGGAACCATTAAATTTATTTGCCCCCATTGCAATAAACAATACCATGGTTCATACACCCGTCTGAGAAGGCACCTTTGTGGGATAATGCCAGGAGATGGAACTAAAAATTTTGGAATCAAAGTTTGTACTTATGTGCCAGCACCACAGAGAGAGATATATAGGAAGGAAGAGGGGTTGCCATACAGAGATCATCTAAAAGATCTAAGGGTATCGCTGATTCAGGCCCAACACATTCAACTTCCACCCATGCCAGTGGTTTCGGAAGCAGTGGCACTGGATTAAGGCGTAGAACCATATCCGATTTCCTAGACGAAGGGTGTAGAAATGATGTGGATTCAAAAGTTTACCGGTTTCTATATGCATGTGGGGTGCCATTCAATGTTCTTCGCTCACCTTATTGGCATGAAATGGTTTCTGCCATTAATGATGCCCCCAAAGGATACAAAAGCTCTGGGTATGACAAGGCCAGAACCGTGGGTCTTGATCATGAAAGAGCTAAAATAAATCATTCTTTGGCTAGAATGACAGGTTCGTGGAATGAGCATGGGTTGTCCATTGTCTCTGATGGATGGACCAATGTAAAAGGAAAACCATTGATAAATGTTTTGGCTGGGTCGGTTAGTGGTGCAGTGTTCCTGGCAGCTTATGATTATTCAGATAAATTCAAAACCGGCATTAACATTGCAGAACCATTACTTGAAATAATTGAAAAGACTGGGCCATACAATGTGATACAGGTCATCATTGATAATGCTGCTAACTGTAAGGCAGCAGGAGCAATTGTTGAGGATAAATACCCCAACATTTTTTGGTCTGGGTGTTTGGTTCACACAATGAACCTTTTGATGCATGATATCATAAAAAAAAACAACCTCAGTTCAAATGGCTTGGTGATTTGTACAAGAGAGGTAAGAAAATGATCAAATTTATTACAAATCATAGCAATACCCATGGGCTTTTCCGTACTCACTCCAAATTGGAGTTGTTGAAAATAGGAAAAACTAGATTTGCTAGTTATTACCTCACCTTCAGGCGCCTTTTGAAGGTAAGAGAGTCATTGGCTACAATGGTATCAAGCCCACACTGGCAGGTATTAAAGGACAGGGCGGCAACAGTGGTTGACAGGCAAAGTTTTGAACATGTGGAGGAGACCGCCCTTGACCCTCAGTTTTGGGCACGTATGAGGGAAATTGTGAGTTTTACCAAGCCCATTTATAACATGATTCGCTTTGCAGATACTGATATACCAGTGATTGGAGAGGTTTATGAGCAGATGGATAGCATGTTGGGGCAAATAAAAGATATTGTTAAGGATAATGATCCCATTTTGTATGCTATGATTCATGACTGTGTGTGTGCACGATGGAATAAACTCAATGTTCCACTACATGCTTTGGCATATATCCTTACGCCAAAATATTACTCTCCATCTTGGTTGGGCCAACTTGCACCTGGAGGTGGGGTTAGGGTGAAACCTCACACAGATCCAGAGGTACAAGAAGGGTACATGAAGGCATTGGACAAATTGGTACCTGACAGGGAAGAGTGTGCTAGATTGCGCCTTGAATTAGGCAAATACTTCAATTGCACTGCTAACTTTGGTTCATTCCATGCAATGGAAGACAGGGACAGATTCGATGCTCTCACATGGTGGGAAGCATATGGCGGCATGGGACTTTTGCCAAAGTTGGCTAAAAAGGTTCTCTCACAAGTTGTGAACACTTCTTCTGCAGAGAGGTGTTGGAGCACCTACAACTTTATACACAATGTGAGAAGAAACAGGTTGAATGAAAACCGAGCCGAAAGCTTGGTTTATGTGCATTATAACTTGAGGTTGCTCAGCCATTACTGTGATCGGGCAAATGAGGATCAATCATACAGAGTCTGGGACAACAACCCAGAGGATGATAATTTGGAGGACGGCACGTTACATCTAGAAGAATTGGAAGCAGAACTTTATAGGGATGATGATGAAGCATCAACAGCACCGCCACACACAGGGCCAGTCCCAGGGGCAGCATCTACTGGTAGCAGTGCGGGTGCCAGTGCCAGTGCCACTCCTCGATATCACACTATTGTTCCTTTGCAGATCCAGCCTCCACCTTCTGGTCGTGGTCATGGTACTCCTGAGAGTACTAGAAGACCAATAGTTCCTCGTGGCTCACAGAAATTAGACATTTCTCGTGGGCGTGGCAAGGGGCCAGCCAGATAAAATATATTTGTTGTTTACTATTTTCTATTTGTTGTTGACAGTTGAACAATTGAAACTTGACTTGCTACTGATTTCATATATTTAAATTTTTAATGAAGTTGGCATTTATAAGTTTACTGTTTACAAGTCATTATGAATTATGAATATGATGCTTCATGAAAGTTATATGGTGATCAATGAATCAATGATGATACATGTTATATAATATCAATGATGATAAATGTTATATATTGAATTTTGAAATCAATGAATCAATGATGATAAATGTTATATATCAATGATGATAAATGTATATTGAATTTTGAAATCAATGAATCAATGATGATAAATGTTATAATATATATATCAATGATGATAAATGTTATAATATATATATCAATGATGATAAATGTATATTGAATTTTGAAATCAATGAATCAATGATGATAAATGTTAGATATTGAAATTTGAAATCAATGATGATAAATGTTATATATAAATGATGATAAATGTTATATATTGAATTTTGAAAGCTTGAAACCTTCAGATTGATGATTTGCGAGACTCAAGAGTCAATATGTTGTATGCTTCCAACTCGTGGGCATGGTTGATGAAGATTATAACTTCTAGATAATTGATGTTATATGATTCAATCTATGTTTTTATGTTTTTTATGTCTAATTCATCATTCTACATGTTTTTGTTGACATATATGCATCAAAATATAAAAAATATAAAAAATATTAAAAAATATATATATATATATATAAAAACGCTCCGGACCCGGAAACTTTTAAAAATGGCGCTCCGCGCTTCGCTCCCGCTCCGCGCTCCCGCTCCCGCTCCCGCTTCCAAGTAACCTTGGAAGAGACATTTGACCGGTTTCCATGTCCTTTATAATTTTATCATTATCCGCTTTCATGGCCATGAAGTAATTATGAATATAGTTCATTTCTTTCTCATTATTTGCTTCCATGGTGATCAAATGATTTTGCATGGTGGCCATTTGATTAGAGTGACTAAATTCCATGATTGTCATTTCTTCAATATGCTTTTCTTCCATGGCAATCATTTGATTGGAGTGATTGAATTCCATGATCGTCATATTTTCCTCTAAGGCTAACAACTTGTTTTGTATAATATCAATTTCCCTGGTATGATCAGCTGTTAATCTTGCTTGATTAAGTTCCATATCCTTAATAAGTTGAGCCTGGTTGGCCTCCATGTTCTTGATTACCTGAGCTTGATTTAGCTGTATATCCTTAACCATCTGAATCAATTCGTTAACAAGATGCTTATCGTTGTCAACATTGATTTGACAACTTGTTTCTGCTTCACCATTATCATGGATTTGTGCTGTCGTGGTACTGTCTGGAAAACTCCTGTTGATAGTTGAGTTCTCTACAAGATCAATTTCATTATTTTGCATAACACTGGGAGCACAAGGCGAATCATCTTGTTTTATATATTTATCTATAAAAGCTTTGACGATACTTCGCAAAGAATCAATATAACCCCTAGGCCAATTACTCAACCATTTCATAACATCACCATTTAAGGAACAACAAAAGAGACGTATCTTGATATCTTCTCGATTATATTGTGAAGGAAGACAATATCTGTTTATTATATGAGTAATCATTAAGAGATGCTTTCGAGCAGCGACTGAATTACCACCCGAGAACACAGGCATTTTTCGAATGGCTTCCTTTGGCATGTCATAAAAAGGATCATCCATGATGACTTACTTAAATGAAAAAACCAAACGGATGTTAGAGAAAGAGATCCTTGTTCAAGAAAAGTCAAGAGATCCACAAGAAGCGAGCTTCTTAGTAGAAATTCTCGTAAGAAATGAAAGAATTGAAGTCGCCACTTGAACATGAACCTAATTTTAAAACAGAAGAGAAAATCGAGAATAGCAGATGGATATCAGGGGGGATTCTTGTCTGGGAGTAAATAGATGAATAAGTGGAGTTGCCACCCAAACAAGAAGCCAACCGAAATGTCCAGGTGCTAAAGATACGAAGATGAAAAGATGAAGAGATGAAACGATGAAACGACGCCAAAAAATATGATCCCTTATGACAGGTTAATGAATGGCGAGGAAAGATTAGAAGATTAGAAAATGTCGCTAAGACCAAGGACAGAAAAAACTCTATCCCCGGCAATGGCGCCAAAAAATGTTGTCGCACAAAATGTCTAGGCACTGCGACAATGGCTCAGATCGGGCGCTGTCACCCTGATCCCCAATCTCTCTATCTAAGCTGTCTCCTTGCAAGCTAAGGGAGGTAGACCCTAACAAATATGAAGGAATAGAATTGGTTGCAAGTCAACCAACTCAGGAGACACAGTCACATAACCAAGTACTTGATGAGATTAATGAGATTTCACAGATCAATTATATTAAAACCAGTGCCTTATGGAGTTAAAAGATCTCGTTATGCAATTAAGGCCAAGTAATTGATGTATAACTGTTGCTATGAAAACACAAATGACCACAATGATATTCAATAGAACGCACCACAACTATGCATTAAAATAATTTGAACCCACAGCAATACTATCATAATACAATCGTCAAATATAAATGCCACATCATTGCAATAATTCCGAATTTATGATGTTCCAATTTATTCCAATCCAGAAATTAAAATGTTCCTATAATCAAACTTAGGATAAAAATTTAAAAGCTCATTTGACTATAAAGATTTTTGAGAATTTTTTATATTTTTAAATTTTAAATTTTTTATTATTTTTTAAACAAAATATACAAAAATTAAAAACCTAAATCCTAAATCTAAAACTAAGAGTTAAAACTAACACTAAAACTAACCCAACTTTACAATCTAACAAAACTTAACATTAAAAAGTAAAACTAATGTTAATGAATTAAAATCTAAAACAAAAGAAATATAAATCTGAAACTACACTAACGAAATCAAAAAATCGAAATTAGATTAAGACTAAGAACATAACGCTATCCAACTAGATTAACACATACTAACAAATCGAATTTAAAATTAAAACTAAAACTAAACCTAACCCAACTAAAACAAAAACGAACCTAAAGTCAAACTAAAGCTAAACTATCAAAAAACATGAATCCGCATATACGTAAGGTTCCGGAATTTATTTTGTATGCGTTTTTGTTTGTTTTTGTTTTGCAGGTCGATGACAACAGACGGGAAGTGTTCAACGACAATGAAGGAGGATGGTCGACGACAAAGGAATGCTAGATTGAGGATGTTGGACGGCGATGGCTATACGGCGGCTAAGGAGGAAGTGAAAACAACAATGGAGGAGCTAGTCAGTGTGGAAGAAAATGGTGAAATCGAAGGGCAGGACTGGACGTGCGGAGAAGAAACGCAAAGGTAGAAGCTTGGCAGTGTTTGCAAATGAATGGACGGGGGTTTGGCTGCAAGAGAAATACGCAGAGGAAGAGGCGATGCAGCAAGAGAAAGACAAGGGTTTTGGATGCAACGAACAAATGTGGTGATTACCCAGTACATTTTATAATCGTCCAGCAGTTTAAATTCTTCCCACAAAATCTGCTTTTAGATGCTCCTTAAATCAAATAACATTCAGATTTGCCAACAAAAGCGATTCTAAGGCCAAATCTTGCCCTCGGGAGTTAGATCTGGCTCAGATCTTAAAAAATTTCTGAGAAAACCCTGCAACCTGCAAAACCAGAATAGATCCCAAAACTATATGCAAAAAAATTATTAAACCCTTACAGCCTAGAGAAAATATACAAATTTACAATGTTAATCTACAGATCGGAGGCCCTCATGGCCAGATTTAAACCCATTTTAGCAGAATTTTTTAGAAATTCAAATTTTTAAAGAGAGGCACAAGTCCTAAAAGACTCTGCAAAACCACTAATTCCGTAAGATAGCTTTGGGAATTTAGAAACAATGGGCTTTTTCATATTTACGAAATCTGAGAGTCGGCTGGTCCAATTGAAGACTTCCCCAGATGCTCAAACCTTTAAAAAAAATTCCCTGCACACTTAGATCTGAAATTTAGATTGATAGAGATTTAAGAAAATAAACATGAGACCTTTCAGAAAAATAGTAACTAGTTTTTCCGTTAAATCAAGAATGTCATTTTATGAACCCAGAAAACTGCACAAGATACCTGTATGCAGATTAATCCATGAAGGCCATCAACCATAAAAATGCAAAATAAAGTAGCAGAGTTTAGAAATATATCACCACATAGATCTGGAAAAGGAACACCAAAGTTTGTAACCCCAAAGTCTTTATGCTTTATTCATCAAAAAGAATCACAAGAGCTTCCAAGAACAAGTGCATGATCCAAAAATCGGATGCAAATGTCACATCAAGGCCTCTAATTTATAAGACAAAATCTTCAACAGCTAGTTCGGTTGATCCATGTTAAAATAATCTCGACCGTCGAAAAGATTTGATTATCTTTTAATCTGGACCGTCGAAATTATAAATTTGAGGAAAAAACGAATTTATCATTTAATTCCATTTTAATCAACTCAAAAATACTATTTTTGAGTTAATTACCTCAAAATTTTGACTTTGACTTAACCACCTAGGCTCAAGGGTCCAAAATTTCTTGAAATTATCAATTTTCCCTTGGCCTGGGACCTTTAAAAATTCATTTTTTAAAGACCAACGAATTTTGCCTTTAAAGAATTTTATACTCACCTAGGACCTAAAATTAATTAAATTTCTGACTTAAGATTTTTTAATTAATTGACTTAGAGGAGATTTTATTTATTTTTCCAACCCTCTTTACATAAGATAAATACATTTAGACACATAAAGGGGGAATACCCATTCGTCTAGGCCCTCAAATAGGTACCCAATTCTGCGACTCAAAAACATGATCTAGTAGACCAAGCAGCTTGTAATAAAATAATCTAGCCGACTAGCTAGGATTATTCCCAGACTACTTTTACAAGGACTTGATAGAAAACACTAGGACTCACTTAGCATGCTGATGAAAAAATCCACCCTAGCTTTGGGGTGAGGCTGGAGGGGAAAACTCTGCCGATCACTTGTGTCGAAAAACACAAGTAAATCAGTGAGACAAAAAACCTCCTAGGATAGAAATCGTCACCAACATACTAGGCTTCTCTAGGTTGTTACATACATGATGGTCTTACTTAGATCATTTACATCATAAACAAGCAGAATGGGTTTACATTATTAATAAAATTTTCAACTGATGATGGAATCTGAAAGGCGCGACCACGTCGAACATGATGAATCCCATTTGAAAAAATGGGGGTGTACTGCTATGGGGTCGTTGACAAAGTGTGGTCAACACCGTGCAACATAGAAAAATACATTTTATTACCTTTTTCTTCTTCATTACATAGTCATTATGAAGACCAATCGTAGTTACACTTTTCAGCACTCCCTCTTTACTAGGTAGGTATTCATAATGGTACAGGGTCACTCTCAATCTGAAGTATCTCATAAGAAGAATTTTATTGGTAATTACTAATCTATCTGTTATAGTATCATATTATCCAACATTGTCACATAGCAAGGCCTTGAATAACAACTCCATCTCTCCATGAGATCTTGAGATATAATGTTGGTAAGATCAATGACTATAGACACCATCGTCATTGTCTCCAAGGTACATACTCCACCTGGTTGTTCATAGAGTATGACCTCATAGGGTTATTCTTAGTTCTCCAAGAATATCCGTCCTTTCACAACTACTCTTTTCATTGGATGCCTTAATGCATCTCAACAGAGTATATCATATGCTAGATAATTACCCAATCCCAAGATACTCCATTATTTCCTCCAATTGAAGACAAGAATGTGTGTCTATCTCTCCCTCTCAACTAGGGAGGATCCATTCACCATGTGTCTACATTCCTATTCATGGCCTTCACTAAGACTTACGGCTGTTAGTCCTGGTCTAGTGCATGACACATGAGATAGAAAAACACAATTGTCACTCCCTCTTAACTAGGGACCTACAACAACAATGATGGAAAACATCTAGTTGCTCATGAAGTACTCCTTCCGTTGATGTCATGAATTGAGGAGCCTTCATAGATCATCCATCACTTTCATGTCTTTTATCAAAAAGTGATCCATCAATCTTCTCATCTGGTCTAGCTTCATGTTATGGTGCTTTATTTTGAACCATATATCTTCCAAGGATCTTTCATCCTTCCATATGGTTATCAATTTTTGGAAATTATATACTTCCATTTGGCAGCACTGCATAAGCTCATCAGAGGTTATTTAATTATAAATATGAATACTTAAAATCAAAAGTTACCTTAGTGATGATCTTTCACCATGACATCTTCTTGTAGGCATCGACATCCTTCGTATATGTTGACACATCTCAAAAGATATGTATTTCCAAGGGTCTTCATCTTTCCCGGACTTCTTATCAAAGTCTACATATATTTCCAGAAGATTTTCTAGTCAATTCTTCTTGCTTCTTTAAATGTTGACTGCCCCTCTTCATGATGGCACTTTTTCGCGATCTCTTCCTTTCTCTTCCACACAATTTTATTTCATTCCTAGGATCTTCCAATGTGCAGCTTCTTGATAGTATATAATCACCTCATATTCCATATGAGGACATATTATGTTGATTTCATTTGATGTGGAACATGTCTATCGACAACTTGTGCATCAGAAGAGTTCTTGCTTTCTTTGATCATACTTTTTCTACCTGCAACCATATGATCTGTCTACATAGCATCCACTGTCAGCATATATATATATATATATATATATCTGTGTGTGTGTGTGTGTGTGTGTACCTCATTTCTTTTCTTTGAGTCATCCTATAGCAGATTTCTTTGGAGTGAAGAATTTTTATTCCCTTGACCCATTTCATTAATAAGTCATTGTACCCTGATCCAAAGTTATTGGAATTCTGGATGAAACCTTTTGCTTACTTTCTAACCATTAACTCCCAAAGGATTTCATTAGAAAAGTGTATGCACTTGTTTCCATATTGATTAATGAACAATGAACCATAATCCATATGACTATTCTTTTATAAATACAATGAGGTTCCAGAAGTTATTTCATAAATGTTTAGTGTTTTCAGATATCCTTCTATGACCAATACTCCTTGCTTGTAAAGCTTCTATCATGATGTTAATTTAAACTGATGCATCTATCTAATTTGCAATTCTTCCTATCATACTATTTTACAACCAATGGATATCTCTTAAAGAGGAAGATGATCTCAATGATAATAGAGATCTTTCACTTCTTCTTTCTTAGACTTCTTTGAATGAGGTTCTTCTATTTCTCGGACAACATTGGATTCCTCCTTTTTCCTCTTATCCTGGTTGGATTTGGGACATGTTATCGCTTGCCGCCTACACCTACCTACAAGTTAGTGAGAAAAACCTTTAACACCACAAGGTGTGGTTGGTGGCAAGGAACTCAGAGAAGGGGCTGTCACACTAATCCTGACTCTCTCCGTTTAATCTATCTCCTAGGTGAGCTATGGGGGGTGGTCCCTAAAGAAAAAACTATGTTAAAGATGTGAGGTTTCTAGGAGAATTGATTAGAAGGAATTACTTATCAAAGATGACTCAATTCCAAGATGTAAACAAGCATATAAGTATATGAACAATATTCAATGATGTGTTCAAAAAAGTAAATGACTAAGTGTTTGCTCAAAAATGATATTCAAGATACAATGACAATAATCCCGCAAAGGAAGTGTTAGACCAAGATAAACATATAAGCATCACTTGCAATAAATCAAAAAGTATTTGTAAGAGAGTGCTAAGTAACAAAGGTTAATGACATTAAATATTCATGAGCTAAATAACCACCAAAGTAACAAGTACATGAGATAGAAAAATTGCGAGTAAATTTGTGATGTTAAGGTGCTCTTGGTTTATTTTATTAATAGAATTCTAAAACAATTTTCAATTTAACTGCTGCCCCCAGACCTCACCCTCGCCCGAAATCCGGATCTCACAGTGAGGAGTCAATAGGGGTGGAGGGTCCCTAATGTCTATACAACCAACTTAAGTTGGAGGTTAATTTTTAGAGATGCAAATCTAAATTAGTATGCAAAGTGAAATGCCTAAATGTGGGTGAAATGCTTCCAATGAGATATGTTAATGACAATGTGCTTCCAATAGAGATATAACAATGATATTTGTGATCAAGATTTGCGCTTAGCCCAATATGACAAAAACTAGCAATGAAGCTCCATAAAACATGTATCAACAACTCAAATGGAAATACTAAAATGGAAACTAGACAAAAAAAAGTTAACCATTCAAGGAGATTTCCTCCCTCTAAATGAGGAGGTGGGATACCATGGGAAATTCCCAAGCTCTTTCAAGAAATCAGATTTTTATTATTGAAAGTGAGGCCCTTTTATAGAAATGAGGGGCTTGGGAAGAGCTTACAATATGCGCTTTAAACTTACTCTTTCCCAAAGTTACAACTGTAATATTTTAAAGGTTTACTTGTGAGATGTTACAAATTAAAGGCCAAAAGCCTTGAGGTGAATGGTGGTTACAATTCCTCAAAAGAATGAGGCTTTAGAAGAAGAGGTGAAGTGATAAGGAGGAATTTGGACTTGAGGTTCCAAATGGAAAAGTGTTCATTAGCTTATGCTTTAGCTCCATTTCTTCAAACTTGGATTGCCTCCAAGAAAACGTATAGGCAAGCAAGCAAAAGAGTTAGCATGCAAAAGAAACAATGCTGAAATATATGAGAGGAAATCACATGCATGAGAAGGAAAAAATTAGAAACTCAATGCAATTAGAAAATACACTTCATATTACAAATTCCCTCACTAAGATCATCTTGAAAGAGTTGATTTAGTGAGTGAGAGTTAGGATTTAAATCCAACAACTTAGCTTCAAATACTAGATAAAATCAATATGTGCACAAATGAGAGAAGAAAATATATGATTTTGCACAAATGAGAGAAGAAAATATATGATTTTTTAGAGATGGAAAATAAGCAAAGGGCTTATGAAACCCCCTTTTAAATAAATCTTTTGATGTCTTATGAGATTGTTGGCTTGAACAACTTGTGAGATCTTTGATATCCTTGGAGGTGACTTATTCCAACCAAAGAAGTCTTCACACTCCAATAGACTTGGCAACCTGTCCTTCGAACACAAATCTTTGCAAACCAATTGTTAGTGCAAAAGAAACTTGGCATATAGAGGCCACGTTGAGCTTGTGATTCAACCAAAAATAACAAGCTACAACAAGAGCACAAAATATACCAAGCCCAAAGGAGATCTGAGATAGCTACAAATCCCCCCTCCCTAGACAATAGTGCCCTTAGGAAAATGCACAAAAAAACCAACTGTATTGCAATGTAAAATCGAATGAATAACAACATAAAATGAAACAGATATACCTCATCAACCAAAGAATGCACCACGAGAGAAGCTAGTAACCCCAAAGACTTTCCTTTATTTAGCTCAATAACAATTTCGGCATAGTAACAATAAGCACAAGCTTCAAAAAACCATGATTACAATGAGAGCCCATGGCTCAATTTATACAAATACTAGAGAATATCTCAAAGAAAAAATGAATTTTCAAGTGGTTGTAAGAATTGTCTAAGTGCAGAGAGTGTCAGAGATCATTATTTGTAGACTGTTGTAGGTGGCATGTGACAAATCTGTTTATCCCCTGTTCAAGCCAGCATAACTCACTTCCGATTGTGCATTCATCTATGAAATGCCATGTGTGATTGATGATAGGTGCAAGGGGGAGCAAACTCCCACATAAGACTGCCTCAACTCCCACATAAAACTGAACCTCAAACTGTTGTAAGAACTGTCCACAAACTCCACGTAGCACTGCTGCTGTGAAAAATCTGCGTGTAAACTGCTGTAGCATCTATGTACATCCTGATAATGGGCAGCTGCGTACAAGTGTGGAGGAAGAGTGGTGTTGGTGGATAGCAATCTCCACGAAATTTTCTCCTTGACTGAAAATTAGATTGTCCCTTCCATCTACATGGAGATTCCTATTCTGCGTGTGCGTATATCTTTGGGACTGGCTGGCAGCGTATGAATTATTTTTATGGCGTCACGTGTATCCAAGTGGCCAACCAAATATTCAACGATTATTTAACCTTCAGCAAACTCGTGCTCATTCTCTGCTGGCAGCATAACTCATTGTGACATATGCATTGAACTTTGATTGTTGTTTACGTGGAGTCTTGAATTTAGCATGTGCCTTTTGCATCTTTGTTGAGTTATACATAGATCATAGATATTGAGATGGGGTCCTCACTTTATTTAAGGCTTAACCTTATATGCCATGTACTTTTAATTCCATAACATATGATTTAATATTAAATCAAAATTTGAACTTTTAGCTATACATTGCATTATGAAATCAATGTGGAAATTTGTTGACTTTTCACTTTGGAACCTTTGACTTTTCGTTGTACCTTATGTGGTGCGTTCCACATGGCTGCCACATCATCTTTGACCTTCCCTAGAATTGCCACGTCACCTGGTTGACTTATTTTGACTTTGAAATTTTTTATGAATTTTTCCAATTATTGATTTTTTTTGAATTTTTTCTCATTTTTTCCACTGGCATTAGGAAAATTGGCTTTTGAGGGACTATAAGTCATTTTTTGACCCTCAAAGTGGGTCCTAGGATAATGATGGGCCTCTAAGGATGATTTTCAAGTAGTCACACGCCCTATACATTTCCGAAGGCCACTTATTTACATCATTACATAGAATTTAATTAAAAAATCTCATTTTGTGGAAAATTTTTAATTATTAAAAAATCCTACTTAGACCTAGTCAAATCCTGCGAAATTTCAAAGATGACCTAGCATGGTAATATACATTGACTCTAGACACTAAGATGCATTAGGGGCTCAACCTTCAAGCCGTCACCTCGGCTTTGGTGTAATGCAACTAGTGAAAAAACCTAGAAAATTATTCATCGCTAAAAAGAAGGAATAATTGACCAAGTAAAAAAAAAACACTCCAAGGTGTACTCGCTTGCTGATCGAGTCCCAACACCCTAAGCCTGTTACATGGCTTTAATCATCATGCTAGTGACATTTATACAATATCCTCGTAGGGCTGCGAAATCTGAGGACTGAAGAAGTAAAATGATAAGAAGAAGAAGTAGAGTTTAAAAACTTTGTTGAACTGATGATATCTGATGGTACAAGTGTCTTCTGGTTCATCCTTGGGCATGGAGTCTTCACATTATCATCAGGTGCCACTCCAGTGGTCAATAGGACAATTCTTTTTATAGTGCCAAAACTCATGACATCCGTAGCATTGTATCTTATCCATGTTCTTTCTTTTCGTATGAGGACCAGACTTACTAAATTTTCCTTTTCTGCTTGTCATGGTAGCATAGGCTTGATTTTCTTCATTTGTTCTAGTATCAATTTTTTATTTTAGTCTAGTCTCTTCTATCTTACATAGAAACCACAGATCTTGGAATGGTGTTGCTTCCTTTTTCCCATAGATACTAGAAGTGAAGTTTCCCCATCCCTCTGGTAGAGCATTCAACACCACTGTAGTCATTTCTTTGTCAAACATTACTTCTCCCATTTCCTGCAGTTGATCTCGCATTTTGGAAATCTTCATAAAGTATGTACTATGAAGTTATTCCTTCCTCTCTTGACATATTCAACTTATATAGTTCTTGTCTTAGAGATATTACTTCTCCTGCAGTACTTACAGAAAATAGCTCCACCAATTTTTCATATATTTATTTTGATGATTCCAATTTGGATACATAGGGAATAAGAGAATCCTTTATGGATTCTATAAGAACCTTTTGGGCTCTTATGTCCCCCTTCATGTATTTGGCATAAGTTTGAGTGTCTTCCTTGGAGGGTTTAGTCACTGTCCCTTTAATGTAATCCATAACTTCATTTTCAATCAAATTTAAATCTATCATTTTCTTCCATGCAAGAAAGTTTGTAGTCCCAAACAATTTGTTGCTTTCTTTGCAAAGAGTCATTTTGATGGATTTAGATGAGGACATTAAGATACTTACTTGAGTATATGCTAGCTTCCTTGTTGATGATGATGTAAAAGATAGTAGGAGCTACCTTCTTGATTGGCTTCTTTAGGAGAGCCAAAAATTACCTTCAATTCTTGATGATGGTGGCTTGATGGTGACTCCAACAATGTTGATTTGATTTCAACACCAAAAGTTATTGATGGTGATGGTGTCCTTGATCTTCTTGAGATGGCTTTCTAATTTACAACCAGCTCTTTTAGAATCTGATCCTTGGTCTTCTTGGTACTTGAGTATCCTTTTTGTCAAATAGCCCTTTCTAGCACCTTAGCTCTAAAACCATGTTGAGAATTTGATAGGGCATAGTTTAATTCAATTCTCTACTTGATAAATTCCTTGTGAACTTATTTCTCTTACTTAGATCTTCTCTTCATTAGATTATTAGGTCTTTCATCAAGTTAATTATCAAAACACAAAAGACACAATATTTTGGCTCTTCAAGTCAAGGCCAAAACCTCTCCCTCTTGGAGAGGAAAACCCACAAGAAATACTTCTTATATTCTTTCAATTGACAAGTACCGTGACCATGACACAAATCCTTGACCTATGTATGCCTTCAAGACCTTGTCACTACTCATTACTGCTCTTCTCAGCACCTTCTTCCGATCCTCTTTTTCTGCACTATACTGCACTGCAACTACACTCGAAAATTTGGTCTCTATACTTTTATAACCCTGGACAAGTACTTCCTTCCTTCACTTCCTTCGATCTTGTTCTCATCTCCTTGTGTCCTCTCCTCGCTTATCTGCTTGACTCTTTATGAGTCACTTTATGTCCAAGACTGAAGTCTCTTTGATGCTGCAACAAACCCTAGAACAGACCTCAGATTCTTTCAGATTTTCACGATATATATATATATAGCCAGACCCTAGAACAGACCTCGGTTTCTTTCAGATTTGCACGATATATATAGTGTGGCTTAGACTGAACCAAGGTAGACTTATTCTACCTCTTATTCACTTGTCCTCTTCGCTCCTTTCTTCGCATATATAGATTGTAGACTTGTCCAAGATGATAACTCCTTTCTTCTCACTGTATATACTACTTTCTTTTGTTCTGCAATTCAGACATATATATACCAGACGGTCCAGACCTTGTCTGAGATCAATGTACCCAATGCAGAGAGTCCTTTTCCTTTTCTGAAAATGCTTCCTTCTTTGCTTCAATTGTGAATCTTTAACTTGCACTTAATTGCAGACTTATCCGAAAACTTGATGGTGTAATGAGGCCACAGTCCTCTTATTAATAGAGGTTGTATCTCCTGCTCTAGGCTGACATGATCATCTGTGGGTAGGCCGACTTTGTCAAGGAATATCTTTACCATGTTTTGAGTTGACTTCAAGGAGCTAACTGACAAGGTCTTGGAGCATATATTCGAATCATTAATTTGTTCTTTCACAAGTGTAACATGACTCTAAAGACATCAAGAAGAAGTCTTTGACCTATAATAAAAACTACTTGCTCATGAAACCCATGAATCAAGCTTTTACAAAATACATTTTATTATCTTTGTCTTCTTCCTTACATAAATTCATAATTGCATAGTCATTATGAAGACCCATCCTAGTTACACTTTTCAACAGGATTTGTTGCTGAAATCTCGTGTTACTGAAATAAGCCATTGTAAACAAAGTTTGAAAAAGGAGTTACAGATAAATGGTTGATAGTTGAGGAATGAATTCCTTAATAATATTTTAAATAGGTCACAATACAAAACACAAAGACTATTCTAAGTAAAACAAGGAAAGGACTTTGATAATAATTGTAATTTAACATCTGTTCAAATAATTAAATATTGAGTACCACATAGGTACTTTTAATAAAAATTAAAGAAAATAGATTGTGCAATTACCAAGAAATTGAAAAAGGTGAATAAAAAAAAAATCAATACTAGTGAGGGTTTTTACACTGTTATGACATGGACAACCTACGGACCTACCTCCTAATTGAACATGTCCAACAAATCACATACTAATCATGCATTTTCGATATGTGCAGATGCATCAATAGATTTCATAAACATTGTCTCCTTGGGACAATTAACCGAGAAGTTAATAAAGGTTATACCCTTTTGATCAGTGCAACCAACCAACACCATAGTGCATCTTGTGTGTTCCCATGATATCGTAAATTCCTCCAATCTAGCAGTGCAATCAACTTTTTCATTTTGAAGAATAGACCCTCACAAGTGATCATAGTAAGGATATTTGTACCTCGAGCCAACAACAACAATAGCATCAAACATGGCCTAGTAAAATGGATTGTTCTTGGCAATGTTGAAGGTATGTCACTTCGTAGAAAATACCCACCCACCAACTTCTCAACTTCTTCCTTCTCCTTTCTTTTAAGCATTGACCTGATAAGAGGTTATGCACTAGGTTGTTAATTTGGCAGCTTAGTGACAAATTCCAACCATTGAACTAAATTCCTATTTCCGAGAGGACCAAATTTGACCTTTGAAGCACTTGATTTGGACAAGGGAAAGTGTATTTTTGAAGTGAAGCCCACAGGTACTCAAATTGTCAAGGTCGGCCTAAGGACAAATTAGCCTTCCTCCAACTCCTATAAATACAAGTGACCTCAAGCTCATTTGGACATCATCACGTCACATTCTTCTTCTCTCTCTTGATTTGATTGGTTCATACAGGATTTGAGGCAGCCTTATTCTCTTCGCAAGTACAAGGTTCTAATGGGCATCTTTCACTTTTATGCTAGAAGTTTTGGCATCAGTTTTGACTGAGTATGACTCTTTCATTTGACTTCGTTTAACTGGAAAAGATCCGATTTCTTCAGGCCGAGTTCATTGGCACACAAACCAAAATTTTCTAGGTTGCTTGACTAGCGTTTACCACAAAATTTGACCGCAAGAAATTGTAGATTTGGACTGCAGACCTTCTCTCTCATTTGACCAATTTTGATTGGATTTTTTACCACTGTTTTGGGCTGACTTTGACCAACAATTGAGGGAAAATTTGACTGTTGTTGACCGAGCTCTTGAAGGGTTGTTTGACCATTGACTGAAGGATTGGTTAGGGAACATTGACTATTGTTGACTTTGACAAATTTGCAGTTGCACCAAAGTTGACTTTGTTGACTCTCTCTCTCTCTTGTCTCTGATTTGGATAATTGCTTAACATATTGACTTGATTGGATATTGGAGATTGGTTTTGGATATTGGCTAGTCAAAGCTTAACTTTGACTCTTGAAGGATGTACTCTCTCTGCTGAACATTTGAAGACAATCTAATAAAAGAGGAATTGCAAAGGGTTTTCTCCCTTGTTGGGTTTTTCCCTAGTCATTGACCAAACATTGTGTCTCTTGTCTCTTGGTTGTCTTTCATTGTGTATATTGTATAATTGTTCTATCTAATATTGCTCTATATTTATTAGTTAAATGAAGATTCAGTGGAAATTGTAAATTGGATGCTATTGGAAATTGTTGAAGTAATAGTTGTAGCATAGAACAATTCTTATTAACATGGTATCAGAGTTGAGGTGAAGACAAGCCCAAGCGACATAGAGCAACAACATCCATCTTCTAGCAGTTGATTGAAAAGTCATTTTGGTTTGGTGAAAATGTTTACCTAATACTTCAAGGATAATGAAAAGCTAGTTGATGCATCTAACTTTGCAGCTTGGAAGACTAGGATTAATGTCACCTTAGATGAGTATGTTGCCTTGGAATATTTGGAAGGAAATATTTCAGCACCATCCGAAAATGCTCCCCAAGAAGTCAAGTCCAAGTACAATAAAGGTGAGATTAAAACTAAGAATATCATTACTGATTCTTTAAGAGATCATCTACTTGTTTATATTTCTTCTTTGAATACTTCCAAAGAAATGTACAATAATATTATTGGCATGTATGAAGTGAACAATTTGAGCCACATTATGGATTTGAAAAATCAACTCAAGGAATCTAAGATACACAATGGAGAGACTATGCAATCATTTCTCATGAGAATCACTCAAATCAGGGATCAACACTGGACTGCTCAAGAAATAGTACTTGATAGGGAATTGGTGATAATTGTCCTTAGTTGCCTTCCTTCATCATGGGACATGTTCATTACTTCTAACAATAATAGGGAAAGGGTCTCTTCTTTTGATAAGCTACTTTCTCTGTGCAATCAAGAGGAAAGAATGATGATATCTAGGGGAAGAATTCAAAGGCCAAATGAAAGAGAGCCTACTGCCTTTGTTTCTCAAGGGAATACGAAGAATAAGAAAAAAGTAAAGGGAAAGCCATCTAATGCAAGAAGACCTCCTCATGCCAATCAAGACTCCAAGGACTCAAGAAGTGTGAAAATTCGGTGACTCGAATCCTATTGCAGCAACTGATATTATTTCTTCTAATTGTTATTTCTATCAACAATTTATCTGTGGTTTCCTACGACAAATATCGAAATAAATACACTGCAACCTACACAAATAAACTGCGGAAGAAATAAACACTAGAAGAAATGCTAGCACACACACATAAAATAACACAGTTATTTTTGGACCAATGTCGCCGGAAAAACCCAACTTGGGAAAACTGGTGCAGCAGCTGAGGGTTTTATTATTATGCAGCAGTGAAATATTCTGAGTACAACTGGATGCCGGAACTGGCAATCCTATAGAGAAATACTGGCAAGAAAAATCTAGTGAGGAATTTCCGCACTCTATAGGTGAATTCGAGCACTGACCTCAACTCAAAATTGAGTCATCCAAACTGCCTCTGCGCAGTCACTGTGTCACCCTAGCGCAGTAACTTTTGCACTAAGCTCGAAACAACTTCTCCTCAAGCCGTCTGGTCAACTGATGTTTGGGAAAATGACTCTCCTAGCCTCTGGAACCTCTGCCCAACTTCTGACACTGAACCTCTACTTCTCCCTAGCAAATAAGAAATTGCCTCTAGAGGCTACTGCGCTGCCTCTGCGTCAGCTTCAATGTGGCTTCTTTGCCTCTACAAATACACTCACCGGATCTGGAATCCCTGCTCCGGCTTCATTGTCTCTACCCCTTTCTCACTGCTTCGATCTCACCGACTCTCTCTCCGGAAACTAACAACTGAAGCGATTTCTCCAAGCCCCATTGACTTCTTATAATCCTTTGTTGAGGCTTCAACGACCAAGATTAGATCTTAATCGATGGCTAGGATTAACTTGAAGTCGATCTGTGTGAGTCTTTAGAACATTCACACCTATGTTGCATGGGTTCACGAACCCAGGGGTGGGGTTCTTGAACCCGTCCCGGGTTCGAGAACCCACGAACCAGATTCGGGTACGGATTCTTCTGAAACGAACCCATAAGAACTGGGTTCTTCATTAAAAAAAAATTGGGTGCTTTTGACGTTTAGGGTACGTGGAACCCCGATAATGGGTACTTGGAACCCCAAAATTGGGTTCTTTAGGGTTCTTTGTTGAACGATTTTTGAAATAAAAATTTAAATATAAAATAATCGTGGAAATTCAAAATGTGAATACATAACCCGTAAAACCTAAAATCTCTTCACTCTTAGACGACGACATTTCGTTTGAGACAACAACCATTCAGTTTGTGTAATATTCCTAATTAGCTATGGCTAATTGGAATATTCGATTTTTCTCAATTTTGCCGTCTATAGTTTATTCATAAATAAAAAGGTGAGTAAAGAAGACATAACTCACTTTAGAAATAAAAGTTCACTCCCTAGTAGCACAACGTTGTAACTTAAGTGAGCCATGGGGGCCAAGACACCACGCAGAGAGGGGACCCACGTAGACAAATGGAGGGACTGCGCAGGCCAAGAGGGAGCACGTGGCAACGTTGGAGGAGGTGAGCCTTAGGGTTGAGAGGGGCTCATGCTATATAGAAGGGAGAGCCTCCTCATTTTGATTATTCGTTGTTGATGATATTGAGCTGGTCCTTTTGACTTCTTGAGCACGCCCGCTGTTTAGCCTGTCTGTAGCACTGTTTAGTGCGTTGAGTGTCTCCGGTTGGAGATCTCGCCCTTAGCCCCGAGGGACTTCGAGTGCCTGCTCGGGCAAGGTAGTTTCTTCAGCGTTTTGTGGGAGGATTGGTGTTTGGGTTTGTTGCGGAGCTGTGCATTCAGAGACTGCGCAGTCATTGAGAGGGAGGACGCAGTCCATTCAGGAGGAGCTCCGGATTGAGTTTCTTGTAGGGGTTTTGAGCCTGGAGATCGAGCAGAGGGTCAGCCTTTGCCTTTGGGCGGATTTCGGTGGAGTTTGAGGCCGTATTTTAGTTGTTCCTATTCAGCCTCTGCGCAGAGCCTTCGAGGGTAGCGTAATTCCCCAAGGGGGTGATTTTCGAGGTTCAGCCATTTCAGATATGATTTCTGGGTTTTGTTGTGGTTGATGAGTAGAGGTGGATTCTAGATTTTCAGCTCATTCCGGCGAGGGGATCAGCCCCAAGTTATTAGTTCAATTCAGCAGTAGCAGCGACACAGCAGTTTTCCAGCAGCTAGGACGCAGTTCAGAGAGCAACCATTTCTTGATATTCTGAGAGTATTTCTTCACTTGCCTTGAGCAAGATTAGGTGCCATCACTCTGATCACCTATTGTACTTCATTATATTTCTCAGTATAATAAAATGGCTTAGCATTCTCTCTCTATATTTCAGGATGATTTGTCGTGCATTCTATCTATGCTATTGTATGTCTGCTTTATTGTTATCTTTATGCATTTTCGGGCATTCTAGTTCTATACCACTTGTTGTGTTTATTTCATACTCTTAGACAGAGACTGGAAAGGGCCAGGTAGCCTCCAGATCTCACTCTCTTCACAGAGGTGAAATATCTAGTAAATGCCCTCCCAGTCCATCTCTGGTTGGAGTTTGTTTGTGTTTTAGAGATATCCCCGAAACGGGATATTACAGTTTGACTATTGAGACGACGAGCATTCCCAAGTGTGTCTGGGGCATTCGCTGGTGTGTGTGCTGGTGACTGGAGGTTCCCAGAGAGGCGCAATCCATAGATATGCAATCTCTGCTTGAAGATTCACAAATAGCTCTTGAAGATTCACCGTGCAACATGAATTAATTCTAATTTCTGTGTGTTCAAACTTCACTGTTTGCATAACAAAATTTGTAAATTAAAATTTAATTCTAAATAGTAAATTGACCCGTGATGTCAAAGATGGGAAATCTTCCTTATGACAAGTATTAGGATCTTAAAGAAAACACAATAAACAATCTACTGCCATATACTGCGATTCCAAAGTCTTGTTTTTCTACTGTAATCTCCACATTCTCTCATGGCCAACCGACATCCCGTGCTTTTCTAATCACTCTTTTAACTATGTTTTTTTTACATTTTTTGCCAAGAATGTAACTTTTGGCCTTCTCTTTCCCTACCAGAGTTTTGGGCGAAATTGGCTTGGGGCCATATTTACAAGTATGTGTAAACTCCAATTTTTACTTGATATCAAACTAGAAATTTTGAAATTTCAATGTAAATGTTGAATGTTCAATGATGTGCATGTTTAAATCTTTAAAGTTTAAATCATAAATATTTTAGTTATACATATTCATTTTAGCTATACAAATTCATGCACACACACACACACACACATATATATACCCCCGACAAACCCAGGCACTCTGTTTAAAAAATGACGCACTTGTCCCCGTCCCCGTCCTCGTTCCTGTTCTCGTCCGCCCCATGTTTCCTGGCAACATAGATTCACACCTTGACTTAATTAATTCTGATTAATTAATCATATTCCCTAAGTTTAGACTTAAGAAATATTTAAAAACTTACTAATAATCTAATTAAGTCATCTCTAGGTGGAATTTCCAGAAACGATTTATGGGTTTTGGAGATCTCCTGTGTTCTAGCCTCTTCAAAAAATTTCAAGGCTTAGGACACATCCGATGCTACAAAAACTAACAAGAAAAAGAGATAGAGATGTTGAATGCTACAATTGTCATGGAAAAGGTCACTATGCTCAAGATTTCCCTGAGAAGTGAGATGCTCCAAGAAGAAATACTTCAAGGCCCTACAACAATAACCATGGATTCAACAACAATAGGTAATATGATAGAAGATATGATAGAAGAGATGGAAGAAGGAATGATGGAGGAAGAAGAGACTCTCCCAGTGATTGTGAAGAAGGCTATTGTCCACAAAAGAGGTTAAGAAATTCTAGGTATGAAAGTAATGCTATTAATCAATCTGAATATGTCCTTATTTTTGCACTTTCTAGTTCCTCTCCTCTGGATACTTGGGATAGTTGGTTGGTTGATAGTGGGGCCTCATCATTTCTCTGGGTATAAGGAAGTTCTCTCTAATTTGGTAAAGAGGGAGTCAAGTTTGAAGATTATTCTTGGAGATAACTCCGCTCATCCTGTTAAGGGCTTTGGGCCTGTTAAATTTCACTTGGACTCTAGGGAATCTGTTTTGCTTCATGATGTGATGTATGTGTCGGGATTGAAGAATAATTTGGTATCTATATATACTTTGGAAGACAAAAGAATGAGGGTTGCTTTCATCAAAGGAAAATTACTTACTTGGCCTATTGGATGCTCTATGAGATATGAAGGACTCTATAGAGTCACTGGAAGACCTCTTCTAACGATGGTCTATGATGCTAATCATCAAAGCAAGTTGTGGAACCGAAGATTGGCCCACCTCCACTATGAAGCATTTCTAAAATTGAAGAAGTTGGTCTCTTGGACTCCTAATGTTCAATATCAACATCATGGAGTATGTCCAGAGTGTGCAAGTAGAAAGATGACAAGGGGACCATTCCCCTCTAGCAAGAACAAGACGAACAACATCCTCCAACTCATTCATTCTGAATATGTGGTCCAGTTCCAATACATTCACTTGGTGGCCATCTCTACTACATAACCTTCATTGATGATTTCTCAAGGAAGACATGGATATATTACTTAAAGCATAAGGATGAGGCCTTCGAAATGTTCAAAGACTTCAAGGCTTTGGTTGAAAATCAAACAAGGAAGAAAATTAAGATCTTCAGGTTCGACAATAGAGGAGAATACATCTCAATTGAATTCATAGACTTTTGCAAGAAGGAAGGTATCATGAAGGAGACTATTGTGCCCTATAATCCCAAACAAAATGGAGTTGTTGAAAGAAAGAACAAGTCTATTGTGGAAGTTGCCTATGCCATGCTCCATGACCAAAAGTTGTCGAAATTCCTTTGGGGAGAAGCAACAAATACAACAAAATCAGTGGTGACTTCAAAATGGCCATTCGAGATCAAACATGGAGTCGATGAAAGCATTGAAAATTATAAGTCGAGTTTTGTGGCAAGAGGATTCTCCCAGAATGATGGAGAAGATTACGATGATAGATTTGCTGCTGTGGCCCAATATGTGAAAATTCCTAGATCTGACAATCTTAGGAATCCTACTGCAACTAACTGAACCTACTTCATCTACTTGTAAATTACATTACATAGCTATTTTCAAATTTCTTCAAGAAAATATTGACGTAAATTACTGAAGCAACCTACACTTAATACTTTATGATTCTGAAACAAGGAAATTGAGTAAAGAATATATCACACATAGGAAACCATTATTTTTGGACGAAAGTCCCCAGAAAAACCCAATGTGAGAAAGTCGGTGCAGCGGATTTGAGGGTTTATTATTATTAAGCATCAGTTTCTGAAAACAATCTCTAGATGTGTTAATTTTGGGCAACTAGGTCCAAACTCCATGTTGTATTGCTCATATGATGATGATTATATTTTTGTTGGATTCCTCTTTCGGAGAGGTGTAATATTGATCTAAATATCATCGTGTTTGGATGAGTAGAACTTGTATTTTGATTTTCTTTTCCACACATGTGCAAGGTCGTCCAGATTTGTAATGTAGGCTCACAAGCCCAACAGATGTGTCACACACCCTCATTGATGGATATAAATTGGAGAGAGATGATGTTCATTTCATCATCATCTCGTCACACACATTCTACTTGTGATCTGATTGGTTCGTACAACCTAGGAGAGGCTTCCTTTCCCTCACACGTGTGAATCTAAACTTGAAGAAGTTGCTGAAATTTTCGGACTATTTTTAGGGTTTCTGGACAACGTTGACTAGTGTTGACTTTGGGTGAACTCTTGGATTTTGACTTCGATTTTTGCATAGAAATTTTGATCTCTTGAGGCCGCATTGAAGGGCACAAAAATCGAGGAAAAGCGTTGAATTTGACTTTTGTCCGTTGACTGCAACGTTGAATTTTGCGTTGACATTTGGGTTGTAATACTCCTAATTAGCACCGCTAATTGGAATATTTGATTTTTGTATAGTTTCGTCGACTATAGTTTATTAATAAATAAAAGTGAGAAAAGGGGTCTAACTCACTTAAATAAAATAAAGTGTTTCCCTAGTAGGTGCAACGTTATAACTTAAGGGGGAGCCTTGGGGGTCCACACCACGTATGAGAGGAGGCTCACGTAGCCTCTAGGAGCTTCTGCGCAGTCTTATGAGGAGCACGTGGGAGAGAGAGGGACCACGTTAGGGCTTTTGAGGAGGGCCAGTGTTATAAAAGGTGGGAGAGCCATCTCATTTGGCATTCTTGTTGTTGATGATATTTGAGCTAGACTTTTGTCTTCTTGAGCACGCTGGCTGTTTAGCTTGTCTGCAGCACTGTTTAGTGCGTTTAGTGTCTCCGGTCGGAGATCTCGCCCTTAGCCCCAGGGGACTTCGAGTGCCTGCTCGGGCAAGGTTTTTCCTTCGGTCTTTGCGGGAGATTTGGTTGTTATTTTTGCGGAGTAGCTGGGCTTCTTTTGGTGACTGCGCAGACCCTAGGAGAGAGGACGCAGTTCTTGTTGGAGGTGTTCCGGTGCGGGGTTTTCTACAGGAGTTTCAGTGAGATCCAGTGTGGAGGCTCAGTCTCTACCAGTTGGAGATTTTCCGGGGAGTTTGTGGCTCTATTTCAGCATATATCATTTGGCATCTGCGTTGGGCCTGGAGGGACAGCGTAATTCCTTGAGGAGGGTTTCTGGGGTGATTTTCGGAGGTGGTCCATTTTTGTTATGGTTTCTGGGTTTGGTCCGAGTTGGCGAGTACAGGCGATTTGCAGATTTTCAGCCCATTCCAGCAAGGGGATCAGCCCCTAGTTTCAGTTCTTTCCGGCAGCAGCAGCAGTTTACGGCAGTTTCCTAGCAGCTGGGACGCAGTTTCTTGTAGCAGCCATTTCCTATCTTTCTGAGAGAGTTCTTCACTTGCCTTGAGCAAGAATAGGTGCTATCATTCTGATTATCCATTGTATTTCATTATATTCTCATATTAATAAAATGGCTTAGCATTCCCGGCATTTTTATGAGTATTTGCTTTATGTTCTATTTCTGGCATTTTCCATATTGTCGTATGCTTGTATTGCTGTCTATTTCCCTTTCGGGATATTACAGTGGTATCAGAGCATAGATCTGGCTCAGCCTGTGGAGCTAGCAGTCTATGAGGCCGAGAGATAGACCCCACATCTGTTACAGGGGTAAGAGATACAGAGACATTGAGCGTAGGTTGGAGAACACCTACGGAGAGGGGGATCGTGTTCGAGTGGTGGACACAGATCAGGAGCAGCCCGAGATATACATAGATCAGGAGCAGCCTGTGACAGATCCCGATCAGGAGCAGCCTGAGACAGATACAGATCAGGAGCAGCCTGTGGTGGACGCAGAGCAGCAGGGTCCTATGGCAGACGATGAGGATGCAAGGAGATATAGGGATACGCTCCTCCAAACAATGCAGGATTTGTCGAGACAGATGGAGACGGTGGGATAGAGAATCGTTGCGATAGAGGTGAGGCAGCGTGAGATCCCAAGGGGGTTTCAGGTTGGTGAGGGATCAGGCACATCCCACCATATGCCGGAGCGTGAAGCTATCCCCATTATGGCATCGCATGCACCCACGCGATCCACTATGCCCACGTTCCTAGCGGAGGACACAGGGGCAGGAGCACAGCAGGAGCCAGAGCCTGAGCCTGGCCAGATGGGCGCCTATATTGCAGAGTACCGGGCATACGGGTCGGAGATCAGAGATCTTATTTCATTCAGAGACTTTCTTCAGCTCCAGCGTGACAGTAGACCCCGTGATCATCACAGAGGGCACAGGCATCATCATGATGACCACCGCGCAGCTAGCAGATTTCATTTGCCCACGTTTGATGGTTCATCAAACAATTCGGCAAAGTCTTGGGTAGAAAAGTTGGACATCTATTTCCAGCTTAATCAGATGTCGCAGTCAGAGGCCATTAAGGTGGCAACATTACATTTGGATGGTGAGGCCCAGGACTGGTGGTTTCATGGGATGACGACACTCCGGCATTCAGCCGTGACGACATATGCCGAGTTTACCAGGAGGGTGATAGAGCGTTTTGACCGGAGGGATCCGGAACAGCACTTTGTTGAGCTGACGAGGCTCAAGCAGACTGGGAGCCCTAAGACTTACATTTCAGATTTCTTGAGGGTTTCAGTGATGGTGCCAGATCTATCCGCAGCCCGGATGATCTACATGTTTGTGGAGGGATTAGCAGAGCCACTTCGTGGCCTAGTCAGGTCGACTAGACCAGCTACACTCCAGGATGCTATCAGCAGGACCCGAGACTTACAGGATGCCTTACGTCAGACTCGGACACCTTATCCACAGAGACAGGCTTTCCAGCCTAAGGGGAAGGATGCGAGGATTCCACCTCCCAAGGGGAATCCCGGATGGGTGTAGGTTGATGATGAGGCTAGGAGGGAGATGAAGAAGAAGCGGTTGTGCTTCACCTGCCAGGAGCCATGGGCACCAGGACATAGATGTGCTGCTGGGAAAGCACATTTCATTGAGGTCTTCTCTAAGAGCAGCGGGGAAGAGGATGAGGAGGATGATGTGGAGGCAGGAGATTGTCGTGCAGTACAGGATACCTTACCACCTCCACCACCAGCAGTAGGTGGTCCGTCGTTTGCACCTACTGGAGGAGCTCTAGCCGCATTGCGGGGAGTTCCCAAGTACTTGACGCTGCGCGTACGGGGGACAGTGCGTGGTCAGCGAGTCTCAGTTTTGGTTGATAGTGGGGCAACCCACAACTTCATCGATGCACATATGGTTGAGCGGAGAGGTATACAGACTGAGGGCTTTGATGGATTTTCGCTAGCTTTTGTAATATCCGCATGGGATATTTTAACTAAAAATGCAGAAAAATACCGAATACCACAATTTGCCGTAAAATAAACATTCACTCACCGTAAGATTGCCATGTAAAATAAAAGACAAAAGAACACCGCAATCCAATACCATATGTAATGTGAAGAAAAATTCCCGCCTTATTATGTATAATAAACAGGTTTACATATAGATCCGACCAGGAAGAGCCGAGATAGAAAATCGGCTACCAAGATAAGCCGAACGGCTGGCCACAAATCGAATCGTCGTACTCTCTCCAAGAATAAATACATCAACTCCATCGAAAATGATGAAGCCCAAGTTGAAGATCTGAATGATCCTCACACCAAACTCTGAAGCTCTGTGAAACTCCTAAGTGAAGTCTCCTCAAGAGAGTTGGGTTTTCGTCCAACACTCACAATTCACCCGAGGGTTTCCATCCTGGGGCTACGGCATGAAGTAGAGAACCATGTCCTCAAACCTCTCATACACAAGCAAATGATCTACTCCAAAGATGTCTCCCAATGGCCTCCTCCCTTTCTTTTATAGATCCCTTGGAGCCTTCTAGAGCATTATTTTATTATTATTTTATTCATGGAGCACTTTTCCCTTTTATTAAAATATTATAAAATATTCCTTTTTAATGCAGAAAAGGGTAAATCAGCTACCACGCCTTCTCCGGTCACTGAAATCTGTGTCTAACTGTCCCATCGTGTAGATCTCCTCGTCCCGGTTCCAATGAGCTATTACACTAAGGTGTTCCATCATGTATTCCTCTTGGAATGCCACCTTGAGCATAATTAGCTGAGTTAAGCCCATAAATAACTCAAAATTTCGAAAGTTATCGGAATACATCGGAGCAAAAGCCAAACTGCTCGGATGATGGAGTATATCAAGCGAATGCCTTCGAACACCATGAAAACTCCTCAAAACTCCTCCGAAAAGCTCCTGAGCCCACTGATAGCACCAATCTGTACATGTGACCTGTCTGCTCCTAACTCTGGAAGTCCCTCCTAGCCATGTCACGGGTGATACCAAAAATGGGAACATTACAGACCTCTCGCCCCAAGATTGCTTGCCCTCAAGCAATCGAAATATGTGGGCCACTCTGTTGGCCCGCTGCATCTCAGACCCAATGCCTGGATCCCATACCAACCTCTGGGTGCTGCTATGCACCTGTGTCAAACCTCTCGGAACAGATCCCTCAATGGCGGGATCCCAAACTGATCTCTCTCTGTCCCAGTCAACAAACAATCCTCCTGGATCCCAATGCCACCATGGCCAATCATCGCCCAAGTCCCACGGCTCAGGCTGCGCACTGTCTCTGGCTATAGTTGATGCTCTCAGAGGTGAAGCCCACCAGCAAGCACCAATGCTCCCGGGCTCCTGCTGTGCTGTACCTGTAACTGCATATGCTGCCCCACCGTCTGCATACCAACTCATCACCTCTCTCCAATCCAACTCCTGGCTCAATCCCATGCTGATCCTACTCTCCCGAAATCGGGAAGGAGTCCTGAAGTAATGACAACCGGTGCCCTCCTGCCAACTGGAATCTGTAACATCTACTATGTCTAAGGGCCCCTGCTCTGATGTGCTCCCCACGAAAAATACCGTACCATCAAGAGGGTACCAACTCATGATCTCCCGCCAGTCCATCCTGGAAGAAGAATCCAATGTAGCAACAACTACACATGGAACATGCCCAGGGTGTTGTCGCCAGCGCGTAATCAACTCCCACTGCTCTGCCCTGTCTACCAATGGAAACTGCCTGTAGAAGGAAGCCCCTCTCTCTATAGTGGGCCAAAGTGGGCAAGACATGCTGCAAGCCCCATCGATGTACTCCTGGAGAGTACTGCTCACTGAAAGTACTGCAACTCGACCGACTGTATGTACATCTATCTGTACCTCATCGATGTGTCGACCCAAAGATGGATGCTCCACCATCTCCAACAACTCATCCCTCTCATCGGGAATGTAAAACTCCTGCTGTCCCCTAGCTTCCTGCAGAACTATCCCATCGACCCCCAACATCTCTAGAGGATATGGATTTGCAACTGCCGTCACTGTACTCGGTGTCTGTGCATCTGACTGCTCCTCCTCAAAGGCTGACCCCAATGTTAGCCGCATATCCATCATAGGCTCAATGTGGGCGCCCATCTGGATCTCCCCCAAAGGAATATCATGCCTGATGTGAATAATATCCTCCTCTGCTAACTCAGGCTCCATCATATGCTGCTCTGACTGAATCATCACAAAGGACTCATCACCCAGAGTATCTCCTATACAGTCCCCTGACTGCTCACCCTGCACACTGGAATACAGCTCCGGTCTACTGTCATCATCTCTGCATGACTGCTCTCGCTCCACGGAAGCATCCTCAACTGATCCCATGGACTCATCTGAAGAAGAGCCCTCACCCTGGCATACAGATGGAATGTCTACCTGCTCTAGCTCTGCCACCTCATCTGCATCTCTCAAACATGAGTGATCAGGCCCCCAAGGTTCTTTGCAAATGAAGCAAAGTCCCTTCCTCCTCAACTCATTTCTGCAGCCTGACCTACCAAACTGGAGCCGCTCCTCCCTGGTCAACTGTCTCCTGAGAAACTCAATGTTCTGCTCAACTAGCCCTTGGGCTAGCTCATATGCAGCAGGTGAGACCAACTGCTCTCTCCTCCAAATGCTCAGCAACCTAGTCTGCAACTCCCGGCAAATGGCCTCACGGATTCCCATACATGACGACAGGATGGACTACATCTGTGCTATGGTTGTGTCAGAATGATGTCTCCTAATGCTGAAGAAGCATTGGAACATCTGCAGAATCAAGCCATCACACTCAAGGTCAAACATGATCTCATGAGTCCGGGTCATGGCCATGACTTCTAAAACCTTAAGCTTCCTCCTAAATGTAGAGCCTGCATAGTTGTCCAAATCCCGAAAGGTTCCTACTATCAATCTGAAAATTCTTCTCATAATATCATCATTGTAGGGAGGGAAGGGTGCTGTTATCCTCAAAATATCACTGAAACAAGAGGCGACTATAAGTTGGACTCTCTCACTTGGATGTTCCAAGAATCTGGTTTGTACCAATGTAAACATAGATGGCTCCAAAGCCCAATTTAAACTCCAATCTGATTGCTCTACCTTTGGAAGACAGGATTCTAGTTCCTCCAACATGGGAAAGTCATTTTCTGATCTTCCACTCTTCAAGTCCATCCCAAGTGCATAAAGCCAATTTCCCACTTCTTCCTCCTTTTGCAAATTCCTTGGATGCCTTTGTTGGAGCAAATTATGTACCTTCTTGGAGAAGGGTCTACTGTTCTGTTTTGTCTTTTGGTCTTCTGATGCATGGTGGTTCAAGGAACCAACTTCTGTTTTTATTTTCATCAATCTGTTTAGGAATCCCTCCATGGTTCATCCAATGATATGATTACTGTTTTTCTAAGTTTCTCCAAGAATCCTCAATGAAACATTTTGTCATATACCACTGTAGAGGTAACTTTGAGTAGTTTGTAGTTTCCCAAGGAATGGTTTTACCATGGAATAACATCACCCATGAGCAATTGAAAATTTATTTTTGCTGGAAAGTATATTTCAATTCGCACAGAAAATTGCCTCAATTGAATAATGGCCACTGCCATGGATCACATATGTAGACATTGACCCAATCAATTTGAGGAGATTCCCCTGAAAATTTCCCTTCCAGAATTTCCTCAAATTTACAATAAATTTTTGAGTTTTTGTTATAGTTTTCAAGGGTCTTTTGTCAAACAGTTTGGGCACACACCACTGTAGGTGCACATGTCATAATTTTGATTCAAATACATAGCGACATCTATGCAAACAAGAAAACGCTTTATAACCACCAAGACTGATTTATATTAATTTCCATAAATTTGCTTAAGACTGATGTGAATCTGGTTATAGCACTGTGAAATGTTTCTGAAATGATTCCCAACCTTGATATAATGTAGCAAGAAAGAGCCACAAATGTAATCACTGCTAGACGCTGCCCAATGAAGTCACAACATGACGTGCAAACCCAGATAGTCTCATTCAGTCAATCACCAGTTCATTTTTCTACCCAACTGTTGGTCTCTGCTAGGGAAAAAAAACGTGAGCCCCACTTAATAATGATATTTGGCTTTTTAAACTTTCGGCTCTTCCAAATAATTTCTGGACCTGGGGTTATGGTGGAATGCGGTCCTTGAAAATTACAATGATTTTGGCTTTCTTGAAAATTAAATTGGCTTGCAACATAGTAATTCTCTGCCCATTTTAAAATACTAAACCTTTGAAATAAAAATCACAGGTCCTTTCAAAACTGCAATGGCTCGGTCTTTGATTTCGACGCCTCTTTCCCCAAATTATAATCTTGGCTTCTACCTTGGAATTTCGCCGCCTTCTGAATGATAATAATTCGGGCAAAACCAAAATGATTTTCCCTTACAAAATTTGACGTCCCTATTATTCCCGCTCGGATTGTAAAACTCCCTCACGCCGCCTGTGATTGATTACAATCTACCACTGTATAATACCACTATATAATTCTGTGTACACAGTCTTGATTATAGTCGAATTCCTTCAATTTGCACTCATCCCTTCACCCATGCCCACGCATTTGGTCTCGCAGCAGCCAAACTGTGCTGGTATTTCACCCTTCTTGCAGCAATGATAACTCGGTCCAATTGAATGCATACGACGAATGGTAAATAATTCGAGTCTGTAGTGGATCCGTGCTCCACAAATCGACCGTGCATGCCCTGTGGCTCCACTCAGCAGACAATCTTGTCGGGTGGTTTCGTGTGGCCCACACCATAAACACAAGTCGATGTGCAACAAACTGCAGTGTTTCTCTGATGTGCTCGACAAATTTTAGGAAGCTATTTTGTTTATCCCCGTTTGACTGATTGCCTCTAATCGCACAACATAAACCGTGCGACCCAATTCTTCGTGGTCAACTGAAAACTCGGCTCGGACAGACGCACATTACCTAATCAAATGGAACACGCGGTCACAGGTATCATTGTGGCCCTCTAAGAATTATTGAAATAAACTCCTCCTTGCTGCCACAATCACTGATGGGGTGTCCACGGAGAGAGTGCCCCCGAATTCAGCATTCCGACAGCCGGAAATATGACGTCTCTGACCATTTCAGATAAAATATGATAGCTCTCGTTCAAAGTCGATTTCCCCTAGATTTTCGAATGGTGTTCACGCTCAGAGGTCTGCAAATTCGATTTCCTTCTTAAGAGTACCACCCTCACGACAGTTTGCTCACGCCCCTTTCAAAAATAATTTGGACGACCCTTTTGATAAATTTCAAAACCCTAATACTTTGCACTTTTGAGTCTTTGTCCAAATAATTCAACAATTTGAAATAGAATTTGCAACGATTTCACATGGCTGGCAGGAAAAATATCCTCAGTAATTCGATTACGATCCTTCTTCGAGATTGGTCTGCAACCAACCCTTTGATAATAGTCGCTGTAACTGAAAATTGTAATAATAATCACTACAACTAGATCTGAAACCCACAGGCTGAGCCAAGACTTTGGCTCCGATACCACTGTAATATCGCGGATGGGATATTTTAACTAAAAATGCAGAAAATTACTGAATACCACAATTTTCCGTAAAATAAACATTCACTCAACAGAAGATTTCCATGTAAAATAAAAAGACAAGAAACACTGCAATCCAATACCATATAGAACAGAAGAAAAATCTCAGCTTTTATTATAGATAATAAACAGGGGTTTACATATAGATCTGACCCAAGAAGAGCTGAGATAGAAAACTGGCCACCAAGATATGCTGCGGAACGGCGCTGGCCACAAACTGAACTGCTGCACTCTCCCTCCGGCAACAGCTGACACTGAACCCACTGAAAATGATGAAGCCCAAGTTGAAGATCTGAATGATCCTCACACCAAACTCTGAAGCTCTGTGAAACTCCTAAGTGAAGTCTCCTCAAAAGTATTGGGTTTTCGTCCAATACTCACAAATCACCCGAGGGTTTCCGTCCTGGGGCTACTGCATGAAGTAGAGAACCACGTCCTCAAACCTCTCATATACAAGCAAATGATCTACTCCAAAGATGTCTCCCAATGGCCTCCTCCCTTTCTTTTATAGATCCCTTGGAGCCTTCTAGAGCATTATTTTATTATTATTTTATTCATGGAGCACTTTTCCCTTTTATTAAAATATTATAAAATATTCATTTTTAATGCAGAAAAGGGTAAATCAGCTACCACGCCTTCTCCGGTCACTGAAATCTGTGTCTAACTGTCCCATCGTGTAGGTCTCCTCGTCCCGGTTCCAATGAGCTATTACACTAAGGTGTTCCATCATGTATTCCTCCCGGAATGCCACCTTGAGCATAATTAGCTGAGTTAAGCCCATAAATAACTCAAAATTCCGAAAGTTATCGGAATGCATCGGAACGAAAGCCAAACTGCTCGGATGATGGAGTATATCAAGCGAATGCCTCCAGACACCATGAAAACTCCTCAAAACTCCTCTGAAAAGCTCCTGAGCCCACTGTTAGCACCAATCTATACATGTGACCTGTCTGCTCCTAACTCCGGAAGTCCCTCCTAGCCCTGTCATGGATGATACCAAAAATGGGAATATTGGCGCTTTTGGTCCCAGGAGATCAGACCATGGTATGTGCTCGATATGTTCCCGAGTTATCAGTGACGATGGGCACCTATACATTGACAGATCACTTTTTTGTGGTCGATATTCCGGACACCAACATGATACTGGGTGTTCAGTGGCTTATCACTCTAGGGAAGGTCACGACGGATTGGAAGGCCCTAGAGATGGAGCGGGATGATCCCAAGACAGGGAGGCATGAGAAGATACGAAGACAACACACATATCTGCCTCAGACTGTTTCAGCTCATCGGATGGAGGCAACCTTCCGTAAGGGAGATATAGAGTGGGCAGTAGAGCTGCGGGCATCAGAGGCAGCGACTACGGGACAGGTAGTGCACCCAGAGATATAGACCATCCTTGATAGGTACGCCATAGTATTCGGGGATATTCCGCCAGGGCAGCCACCGGATCGGGGGTTTGAGCATACCATTGAGCTTGAGCAGGGTATACAGGCCGTGATCACCACACCTTATAGGCATCCCAAGGCCTATCGGGATGAGATTGAGCGAGCTATTCAGGAGTTGTTGGCCCTTGGGCACATTCGGCCGAGCACGAGTCCTTTTGCTTCTTCCGTGGTGTTGGTGAAGAAGAAGGACGGCACATTGCGGATGTGCATTGACTACAGGGCTCTGAACAAGAAGACCCTGAAGAACAGGTACCCCATTCCCAGGATCGATGAGTTGATGGACGAGTTGAGGGGAGCATGCTTCTTCTCAAAGATTGATTTGAGATCTGGGTACCATCAGATTCGCGTGAGGGAACAGGACATTCCCAAGACCGCCTTCAGGTGTCATTATGGGCACTTCGAGTTTCTGGTTATGCCTTTTGGGCTGACCAATGCACCCGCTACCTTTCAATCGTGCATGAACCATATCTTCAGGGGTCATCTGAGGAAGTTTGTGCTGGTCTTCTTCGATGACATACTTATATATAGCAGGACTTGGGAGGAGCATCTCCAACATATTGAGACAGTGTTGCGCATCTTGGAGGAGCAGCAGTTCTATGCCAAGCTCTCCAAATGTGAGTTCGGATTGACGGAGATGTTGTACTTGGGGCATATTATAGGAGTGGACGAGGTGAGAGTCCACGAGGAGAAGATCAGGGCCATCAGAGATTGGCCAGAGCCGAGGAACGTGACTGAGCTTCGGGGATTTATTGGCATTTGCACTTACTACAGGAAGTTCGTCAAGGGTTTCTCACAGCTCGCTGCACCCCTCACAAATTTGACAAAGAAGGGGGCATTCAGTTGGTCAGACACAGCACAGCGGGCCTTTGAAAGGCTCAAGGAGGTGATGAGTAGCTGCCCCGTGCTTGCATTGCCGGATTTCACGCAGCCATTTGTCTTGGAGTGTGATGCGTCAGGAGAGGGGATTGGTGCGGTATTGATGCAGGGTGGTCATCCTATAGCTTTTGAGAGCCGGAAGCTCCTTTCGCATGAGAGGTTGTATTCCATATACGACAAGGAGATGTTGGCCATTATGCATGCATTGGCCAAGTACCGGCAGTATTTAGTGGGCAGCAGATTCAGGGTGAGATCCGATCACAACAGCCTCAGGTTCTTTCTGGAGCAGAAGCAGTTGCAGGAGAGGCAGCAGAAGTGGATCAGTAAGATCCAAGCCTATGACTTTGACATAGAGTACGTCAAAGGCAAGAATAACGTGGTAGCAGATGCCCTTTCACGTAGACCGGCCACGTTATCTCTTATGAGTTTGGACACAGATTGGAGGGCTCGACTGTTGGTAGAGTACTCCAAGGACAGGTTTGCATGTGAGGTGCTGGATGGGCAGGTAGCAGATGACAGGTACAGGGTGGTTGATGAGATTATCTACTACAGGGACATGATCTTCTTAACTGAGGGATCTCAGCTTAAGAAGAAGATACTCCATGCATCTCATGATTCTCCGTTGACTGGCCATCAGGGGTTTACCAAAACCTACAGGGCCATTAGAGAGAGGTTCTCGTGGAAGGGCCTCAAGGAGGACGTACTCCAGCATGTCAGGGAGTGCGATGTTTGTCAGAGGAACAAGGGAGAGATGAGCCATCCCGCAGGATTGTTGCAGCCTCTTCCCATTCCAAAGGGGAAATGGGAGAGCATATCGATGTACTTCATCACAGGGTTGCCCATGGTACAGGGCAAGGATTGTATCTTCGTAGTCGTTGATCGACTGACGAAGTATGCTCACTTTTTCGCCATATCCGCACACTACACAGCAGCACAGGTGGCAGAGTTGTTCTTCAGGGAGATTTTCAGGTTGCATGGTCTTCCTAAGACCATTATCAGTGACAGGGACAGCCGCTTCATGGGCGGATTCTGGCAGGAGCTTTTCCGGCTAGTGGGGACAGAGTTGACACCGAGCACTAGTTATCACCCACAGACGGATGGACAGACAGAGATAGTTAACAAGTGGCTGGAGGGCTACTTGCGTAACTATGTCAGTGGACAGCAGCGAGCGTGGCTGCAGTGGCTGCATCTGGGAGAGTATTGCTACAACACGACACATCACATGACTATTGGTATGTCACCATTCTATGCTTTGTATGGGTATCATCCTTTATCTTTTGCTGACGTGATGTTTGGTGCTAGCAAGGCTCCGAGAGCCAAGATTTGGATCCAAGAGAGTCAGGACATCCTCCGAGCTCTCAAGGATAACATGGCCACAGCGCAGAATCAGCAGAAGCTGTATGCTGATAGGGGTCGGGTGGAGAGACAGTTTGAGGTAGGAGACTTGGTCTACCTACGATTACAGCCATACCGACAGTCATCACTTAAGCAGAAGGGGGCTGAGAAGCTCAAGCCCCGCTTTTATGGGCCGTACAGGGTGATACGCAGGATTGGACAGGTCGCATATGAGTTGGAGCTGCCCCAAGGCAGCAAGATTCATAATGTTTTTCACGTATCATGCCTGAAGAAGGCATTGGGACAGCAGGTGACAGTTACGGATGAGCTACCACCCACGGATGATGAGGGGCATTTGGTGTTGCAGCCAGAGGCTATTATTGATACCAGGGAGAGGCAGCTACGGAGCAGGACGGTCCGGGAATTCTTGGTGAGGTGGAAGAATTTGCCGGATGAGGATGCCACTTGGGAGAATGAGAAGATATTGCAGCATCCATCACTTTAGTTGCTTGAGGACAAGCAACGTTTTGCTGGGGGAGACTGTAATATTCCTAATTAGCACCGCTAATTGGAATATTTGATTTTTGTATAGTTTCGCCGACTATAGTTTATTAATAAATAAAAGTGAGAAAAGGGGTCTAACTCACTTAAATAAAATAAAGTGTTCCCTAGTAGATGCAACGTTATAACTTAAGGGGGAGCCTTGGGGGTCCACACCACGTATGAGAGGAGGCTCACGTAGCCTCTAGGAGCTTCTGCGCAGTCTTATGAGGAGCACGTGGGAGAGAGAGGGACCACGTTAGGGTTTTGAGGAGGGCCAGCGTTATAAAAGGTGGGAGAGCCATCTCATTTGGCATTCTTGTTGTTGATGATATTTGAGCTAGACTTTTGTCTTCTTGAGCACGCTGGCTGTTTAGCCTGTCTGCAGCACTGTTTAGTGCGTTGAGTGTCTCCGGTCGGAGATCTCGCCCTTAGCCCCGGGGGACTTCGAGTGCCTGCTCGGGCAAGGTTTTTCCTTCAGTCTTTTGCGGGAGATTTGGTTGGTAGTGTGGCGGAGGAGCTGGGCTTCTCTTGTGACTGCGCAGTCCTTGGAAGAGAGGACGCAGTTCTATTTGGAGGTGTTCTGTTGCGGGGTTTTCTGCAAGAGTTCCAGTGAGATCCGGTGTGGAGGCTCAGTCTTTACCAATAGGAGATTTTCCGGGGAGTTTGTGGCTCTGTTTCAACATATATCATTTGGCATCTGTGCTGGGCCTGGAGGGACAGCGTAATTCCTTGAGGAGGGTTTCTTTGGTGATTTTCGGAGGTGGTCCATTTTTGTTATGGTTTCTGGGTTTTGCCCGGGGTGGTGAGTACAGGTGATCTGCAGATTTTCAGCTCATTCCGGCAAGGGGATCAGCCCCTAGTTTCAGTTCATTCCAGAAGAGTAACCGGGACGCAGCTCTCGTGCGCCGATTTCCTATCTCTTTTCGAGAGAGTTCTTCACTTGCCTTGAGCAAGAATAGGTGCTATTATTCTCGATTATCCATTTAGTGATGTTACATTCTCGCATTAATAAAATGGCTTAGCATTCCCGGCATTTTTATGTGTATTTGCTTTATGTTCTATTTCTCGCATTTTCCATATTGTCGTATGCTTGTATTGCTATCTATTTTCTCTTCTTGGATATTACAGGGGTTGACTTTTTTTAACTTTGGAGTCAGTTTCTTGTGTCTTGAGGGTCATGTGACACTTGGAGAAAGGCTGATTTGGTTGTTGGAGAAGTTGGTTTGACCAACCTCAAGGCTTTGTTGGCTAGGGCATTTCCGTTCGATCGTTGTAACAAACATTTATCTATCTATTTGTTGGACAAGGAGAATTACAAATTCTGATACATTATTTTGCTTGTCTTCTGCTGATCTATTTTTATATTCTATCAATATTTTACTTTCAAGTTTATGTGATTGCTACATCTGAATTGGGCCTTAAAGAAGATTGAAGTAAAACTACATTTAAGCATAGAACCAGTGTGGAAAAAGTTGGCAAAAAGTCCCGACTTTTTGAAAAAATCTCGAATTTTTCCCTGAGTTGACTTTATCAGCCAACTTTTTGCCGAATTTTTCATCCCTGAAGAAGTCACGATTTTATCCTCAAAGTCTAGACATTTTGCCGACTTTTTCCAAAAAATCGTGAGGTAGTTTCTTTAATAATTTTTTTTTTTTTTTTTTTGAAAAATTCGGGATTTTTCCCAAAAATGAATATTTTTGTATTTTTTTTCAGTTTTGCCAACTTTTTCAAATAACTCCCGACTTTATCAAGTTTTTCAACTTTTGGACCCTTGTCGATTTAATCCCGACTTCGACTTTTTCCACATTGCATAGAACATACCACGGTTATCTAAATTTAACATGGGATCAGCGCTGAGGTGAAGACAAAGCCCAAGATAGTGTGAAAATCAATCATCGAAGAAGAAGCCTTATCAAGGATCAATGGCCTCCTCAACCTACAAGGGTTTCAAGTATGATGATAAGTTGACTGATAAGTTTGATTATCATGCATGGAATATGTCTTTGGATTTGGTTTTGGAAGATTAAGATGTCATGGATTATGTGTAGGGGAAGATCCATGAGCCTCCATCAATGCACCAACTGCCACAAAGACGAAGTATAGAAAAGGGGAAATCAAAGTGAAGATGATTATCATGGATTCAATACATAAGCACTTGGTTGCTTGCATCTCTGAGCTGGGCACATCTAAAGAGATGTATGATAAGTTGGTTAACACATTCAGGGTTAGCAATGCTAATAAAGTTCTTTTCTTCAAGGACAAGTTAAAGAATATCAAGAAGGGCAAAGATGAATCCATCCAATCATATTTTTTGAGGCTCACAGAAATTAGGAATGATCTCCTTGCCATAGGAGAAGAAGTAGCTGATCGAGAGCTCATCCTCATTTCTCTTGGAGGACTTCCCCGAGACTGGTATGTATTTAATACTACAATTCTTAATAATAATGTGATTCTTGATTTTGATGAACTGCTGTCGAGATGTCTTGAAGAGGAGACAAGAATGATGGAGAGAGACCATCCCTCTAATGGGAATGGAGGTGACCCGACTGCCTTTACCACTCATGCAAAGAAGAAGAACCATGGTGGTCCGAGAAATCAAAACCATGGAAGAGCGGGGCCCAAAGGAAGAAAGGGAAGATGTTACACTTGTAACAAGACTGGTCACTATGCAAGAGAGTGCCCCAATAGAAGGGACTCTCCCAGGGATAATGACAACAACAATTTCAGGGGGAATGGCAATCAAAGGAACAACAGGTTCAAAGGAAAGAGGAAGACTCCTTCTAATCGAAGTGGAAATGGCCAACCTTTCAATAGGTCAAGAAATTCCAGGTAGGATGAGTCCAATGTTGTTGATAATAAGAAAAATGAATATATTCTTGTATCTGCCCTCTCTGTTGCATCTCCTCTCGATACCCTGGATGTTTGGTTGATTGATAGTGGTGCTTCAAGGCACCTCACTGGTTATAAAGAAGCCCTCTTTGATTTAATTGAGAAGGATACTAATTTAGAAATTATCCTTGGAGACAACGTCACCTATCCCATGAAAGGGACAAGGACTATGACCCTTCATTTATCTCAAGGTCAAGTCCTCCGCTTACAAGATCTGTTGTACGTACTTGATTTGAAAAAGAACCTCGTGTCCATTTTGAAAATGGAAGACAAAGGATTCAAGGTGGCATTCATTGATGGAAAGGTACGCATCTGGAAGAAGAACTCCAAAGAAGCTCTTACTATTGGTTTTATAGTTTATACACTCTATCAGGTTGGAGGAAGTCCGTTAGGGGCCATGTCATGTGAAACAACTCTTCAAACTGAGTTATGGCACCAAAGGTTTGCACCTTCATTATAAAGCCCTTCCCGAAGCAAGGAAGGTGGTGACAATGATGCCCAAGTTTAAAGATAATCATGAAGGTATATGTCAAGGTTGTGCCGAAGGGAAGCATACAAGGGGACCATTCCCCTCAAGTGTCACAAAGACATCTGATATCTTGCAATTGATATATTCTGATCTATCTGGTATGCTGCCCGTAACATCCTTCTGAGGATGTTCCTATTACATGACTTTTATAGATGAGTTAACTCGCAAGACCTGGATATATTTCTTGAAGAAGAAGGACAAAGCATTCAAATGGTTTTGTACCTTCAAGGCCTTGGTTGAAAATCAAACCGAGAAGAAAATCAAAATTTTGAGGGCCGATAATGGGACCGAGTATGAGTCAAATGAATTCAATGGCTTTTGCAGGGAAGTTGGCATTAAGAGGGAGACCACAACTGTGTATACTCCTGAGAAAAATGGTGTTGTTGAAAGAAAGAATAGGACTATTGTGGAAGTTGCCTGTGCCATGCTATATGACCAAGGTCTTCCGAAGGTTAAATGGGGAGAAGCTGCGAACACTGTTGTGTATGTTCAAAATAGATGCCTGCATTCCACTTTGGACTCCAAAACTCCCAAGGAAGTCTTCTCTGGTAAGAAGCCTGATGTCTCCCACCTTAGAGTTTTTGGAAGTCCTATTTATTTTCATGTGCTGAAAGAAAAGAGAAGCAAGCTGGAAGCTTCTGGGAAGAAGGGAATGTTTGTGGGCTACAGTGAAACCTCGAAAGCATATAGAATCTATGTGCCTGGTCAAAGAGAAGTGGAGATATGACACGATGTCACCTTCGATGAAGATGCTGCCCCAAAGAAAGTTAGGAATCTTCCTAGCTCAAAGGAAGACAAAGAAGAAGAAGAAGTTGGAAGGTAGGAAGAACCGAAGGATGAACATATGCTCGATGTTGAAGGACCAATGGATCCTATCGATCCACCTCCTTCAAATAAAAGGAGACCCTCATGGCTCAGGGACACTCTCGAAGATGCCGAGAGACATATTGCCCCAAGGAGGACATTTCGTGAAAGTAAGAAGCCGAATAGGTACCAAGGGTACCTAGCAGCCATGAGTACAATTGTACAATCTGAGCCTGGATCATTTGAAGAAGTCGTAAAGCATCAAGTTTGGAAGGATGCTATGTGTTGTCGCACAGATTGTCTAGGCACCGCGACAACGGCTCAGATCAGGTGCTGTCACCCTGATCCCCAATCTCTCTATCTAAGCTGTCTCCTTGCAAGCTAGGGAGGTACTTTATCGAGTTTTTCAACTTTTGGACCCTTGACGATTTAATCCCGACTTAGACTTTTTCCACATTGCCAAATATCAACATGCACATACTGTGCATGTCAAAACCAGCTAGGAAATCATATATGCAACCTATTACGTGCAAGTATTCCCGCTGAAGATGCTTGATCCAACTTTTCCTTGCTTGATCCTTTCTTTCCTTTGCTTTCCTTTCCTTGCTTCTCCTTCCTTTGCTTGCTTGCTTTCTTTCTCAGCTTGGTGCTCTTATCCTCTCTGAGACTAATTCTAAAAGTGAATTGACTAAAGGCTACCAACTGGTGCTCTGAGGTCTTTTTATTAATGAGGCCTCTAATTTCTTCAATTTTCCATTATTTTCCTTCATTTTCTTCCTCACATACAACCTGTGACCTTTCACCTTCCTTTTCTCCTAATTTCCTTTATTTTCATAAATAAATGCCAAAAAACTCTTTTGCCTTTCCAAAGCCTTAGCCATTGCCTTTGCCAATGTCCCCTTAGCCATAAAACACAACAAGTGATGCCCACTAGGATATTTTTGCCCAACATTCAGCTTGCAATAAGTGTCCCTTAACCATGGTCTTATTTTTCCTTTATTAACTTTTATTACATGAACTTTTAACCTGGAGCTGTTACAAACCCCTCCCCCTTAGGGGAACACCGTTCTCGGTGTTCTATGACACATACAACTAGCAAAACTGCTAAAATCCAAAAAAATACTGCCTCTGAAGCTTTATAACTTAGCTCGTTGCAGTATTTACAATAACATCCTGCTCAAAAGCAAAACCATCATGACAAACATGACAACATGACAACCATATCGCTTATTGGAGCTTTATAACACAACTCATTGCGGTATTTACAATAGCAACCATACATAAATATGTACAAATACCAAAACTCATTTTCCTTCACCGAAAAATAATGAAGGATACATAGCCCACATCTGATCAACCATCTCCCATGTAGCTTCATCGGGCCCAAAGTGCTTCCACTGCACTTTAACCTGCTCGATTGTTTTGTTTCGGAGCACAAGATTTTTCTACTGCAATATGCACTGAGGTTCCGACCGGAATTCTCCTTCTTGCTCCACCTGCAATACATACCAATCAATAACATGATAAACATCCTTTACATATCTTTTAAGCAATGACACATGAAAAACATCACGGAATTTCACTGTCCGAGGCAATACCATGGTGCCAACTTGGCACGTGATCAAATCCTCAAGGAGCTCTTCTTGGGCTTGATGCGCAAATACACATGCTCCCCAACCTGAAGCTCCTTACATGCCCTTTGCTGATTTGCATAACTTTTCTGCCTGTCCTATGTTGCCTTTAGACTCTTCTTAATAACTTGCATTTCATGTTCCATGTCTTCCAACATGTCCAGTCCAATAAGTACCCTATTCACTGGATCACTCTAGCTGATGGGAGTGTTTTGCCCATAGAGTGCCTAAAACAGACTCATCCTCAGTGACTCCTGATAACCATTATTGTAAGCAAACTCGACCAATGGAAGCTACTCCTCCCATCTCCTCTGTTGATGCATGACATACATCCTCAACATATGCTCCAGTATTTTGTTGACTCTCTGTCTATCCATCTGTCTGTGGATGAAAAGTTGTGTTGAAGGTCAACTATGTCCCCAATCTTGCAAACAACTCCTTCCAAAACTTGGAAGTGAACTTGGTATCCCTGTCTGACACAATCTTCTTCGGAACACCATGCAATCTCACGATTTCCCTGATGAAAACTTGTTCTACATCACTAGCTGAATAAGTAGTTTTCACTGGAATGATGTGAACTACCTTGCTCAACCTGTCGACCACAACCATGATAGAATCATGTTGCCTTGATGTCCTTGGAAGACCTGTAATGAAGTCCATGGAAATGACCTCCTAATTCCACTCTGGAATCGGAATAGACTGAAGCAATCCACCTGGATGCTTACACTCTTCTTTGACTTGCTGACAGTCTAAACATCTAGCCACAAACTCTGCCACGTCCTTCTTCAGATTCGGCCAATAGTAGAACCTCTTCACTGTTGTCAATGTCTTCTGATATCCTGGGTGATCTGAATATGATTTGGCATGAAACTCCCTCAAGATAAGCTTCTTGAGTTCACTGTCATCCGATACATATATCATGTTCGTAAAACTCACCAAGCCAACTGCTGTGAGACGATAGTCGACATTTTGATCACCTGTAACTTGAGCATAAGCTCCTTGTACCTATGATCCTGTTCTTCCTGTAAGATTCAATCTTGTAAATCTGTCCCATATGAGCTCACTGCTACAACATGGTTCAACTGCACTTTCCTACTAAGAGCATTTGCAACCCTGCTTTCCTTCCCCTTAATGTATCTAATCTCAAAGTCAAACTCACTAAGGGTAGCCAACCATCTAGCTTGCTTGGCATTCAAATTCGGTTGGTCAAATAGATATCTCAACCCATTATGATCGCTCATCAACACAAACCTCTTGCCAAGAAGATAATGTCTCCACATATTCAATGCATGAATAATAGCTGCTGACTCAAGATCATGAGTCATGTAGTTCTTCTTGTGCTCATTCACTTTCTTGGACTCATAGCATATCACCTGTGTTTCCTGCATAAGGACTCCACCAAGCCCTCTCTTGCAAGCATCTGTACACACTACGGAATCTTTATCTGGATCTGCAATCTTTAACACTGGAGAATTTGTCAACAACTTCTTCAACTGCTCAAAATTGGCTGTACTTTCCTCTGTCCATTCAAACTTCTTACCTTTCCAATGCAATGATGTAATAGGATAGGAAATGCGCAAAAAGTTCCTAATGAACCTCCTGTAGTAACCTGCTAGTCCCATGAATGATCTAACTTCATCTGCATTTCTATGAGATGCTCATTCCATGATAACTTTTATCTTTTTTGGATCTACTGTTGTACCTGCCTTGGAAACAACATGTCCCAAGTAATGTACCTTTGTCTGAAATAAATTACACTTGCTAAGCTTGGCATACAATTATGATCCTTTAGCAATCTGAACACTATTGCTAAATGGTCGGCATGCTCTTCCTCATTCTTAGAATATACCAAGATGTCATCAATGAATACAATAACAAACTTGTTCAGATAAGGACGCAACGCACTATTCATCAAGCACATAAAAGTAGTTGGAGCATTAGTCAAACCAAATGGAACTACAACAAACTCATAATGCCTCCTTAGCACTATAGATCTGAGGCCTACCTCCTTTGTACAATGGATGTACAATGGACAAACCTTCTTACAATGAACTTTGCTACATATCCAACATTGCAACGGTACTCTACTATCACCTCTAGTTTGTGGCTCTCCAGGCTGTGACCCATGTCCCTTCTCAACTGTATTGAAGTTCTTGTAAGGAACCACATTTTATTTCTCATCTGTATCTTGAGGTCTTCCCCGCTTCGGTGGCCACTTCTCTTTAACTTTCTCATTTCCTTTCAAGTCACGTTTAGGCTCAGCTTTGCGCTTTCACTGTTCATAGCAATGCTTCAACTTCCAGATGGATTCCTCAAATTATCTAGGCTCATCAAACTCAATCTGGTCTCTATTGTTGTTGGCAATCCACTGATGAAACTCTGAATCTTAGCCTTCTCCTCCTTGAGATATGGCACATATCTCAATAGCTCTAAGAAATTGTTAGTATACTCATCATCTATCATAGAACCCATCTATAGCTCATAAAAATCCTTAGCTCTATCATCGTAGTACCTCTCTAATAGGTACTTCTTCTTGAAGATCCTCTCAAAATCATGCCAAATCAAGTCTTCTTCCCGAATGCCCTTGACATTCTTCACATCTTCCCACTAGATATCTGCTTTCCCTTTAAGACTAAAGGTGGATATCTTGGCTTTCATGTTTTCTGAATAGTTATGCAATCTAATTTCTTCATCTCAAGCAACCATGCCTCTGCATCTTCCAACTTCTTCATCTCTCCTTCAAATGTAGGAGGCGTCACTTTCTTGAACTCCTCAGGGAAATACTCCCTCCTCCTATAAGGACGATGACGGTGATGATTGTGATGATGATGAACTAGAATGATGCCCATACATACCAGTGCTCCTGTCAGGTGTATCCAGTGATCTGCCACCTCTAATTGTATCCCCTCTATCCCATATGTATCCGAACCAAGATCTGCTACCATAGGCTCCATTAGTTTTCATTTCTTGCTCTTGATTGATCCTCAACTGTCCCTGTTTCTGCAACTTTGAGAAGCTCTCAAGAATCGCTGCATTAATCTCTACTTGCTTCTCCTGAGCCATTGTAAGTCATTCTTGAGCCTCAACCAACCTGTCATTGTCTACTTTGCAACTTTGATCTCTGCACTCAAGCTCCCCAATGTAGCTGCTATACTAGGAGAGTACTCTTCTCCTTTTTGCCCAATTGATCTGTAGGGAAAGTCACGAGAACTGTAGTCTACCATTTTGCTTGTCATCTTGGATTCTCTTCTTCCTGCAAGTGTACGATGTCAGCTAAACCAAATAGATACCAAAATCAAATCCATACCTCAGTGATGTTAAGGGGAGGCTTTTCTCATTTGCAAGATCAATCCACATTAGCATGTACATGTATAATCATATGCATACCATGTAATCAACATAACAACATCATGCATGGCCATACCAACTATATACCATGACCCCATGCATGACGACCATAACCTTGAAAACATTAGACTTACCCAAAGAGAGCACAACCCGCTCTGATACCACCTTGTGGTATCAGATATGACCCAAAGAGAGCGAAACTTAGCTCTGATACCACCCTGTAACGCGCCTCCTCCCACATTTACCCACTTTCATCGGCTTGCCTGGGGTAAACATGAGTTGAGGGTCACTATGATAAAATTCAACCTCCTATATGACCTTAAGGAAATGGAGTCATTAACCTAAGACCTTACTGACTTCCCTCAGTTGCCACAGGACCTCTAGGAGCAACCCAACCCTTCTAGGTGTCCAACCCATGAGATAACTTTATTTTTACTTGACTTAGAGTCCCAATCCCTCCCTTTCCAAGGCCTCAAAGCGACTATGAGTCTCCTGTCGCTCCCACAGGCCTACTTGAGTGCGATTGTAGCCTCTTTTTGCTAGTGCTATGCCAGCGACTACGATATTTAAGGCTATTTTCCAGGGTTGGGGCTTAGCTTCTGCCCAGAACTCTTTGAAACTTTCAGAACTCATAATAGACATGAAGAAAATGCTTGTAAACCAAAAACTGAAACCAGTACTTGACTAGACCTTCCCCAGTTGGGACTGACATTCCGTCAAACACTTGATACATATGCAACCTACAGGTCATGAATGCAAGTCTGAACATAAGGGACTGAAAACTTATCTGATGTTTAACAAGAAGGGTCACTGCCTTCTCACATTAGCTGTTATAACATAAATTAGGTCTTGCATTCATTTTTCATTCAGTTACAAGTAAAAACATGATTAGAGCCATGACTGAGATCTGTCATATAACCATGCTTATAACTAGATATAACCAGATAAATAACAATGAGAGAACAACCATTAAAGCCACATAATAACAAGTACATTTCCTTATCAAGAGAAAGAGAAACTTACCTCTTATTAGACATAGGCAAAATCCAACTAGGTTCGGGACTTCCACATACCACCCGACCATAGATTCGCTGAACCAATTCTTTCTTTCACCCTATCACCCTCGTGCCATATTCCAAGCATGAATGTGGGATCTCATGGAATAAACCAATCCAAACACAATCAAGGGAATCCAAAAGTTAAACCACCTCCACCCTCACCATACCATGATCTCACTTAAACTGCTGTCAAGATCACAAAACCAAACCGAGCTTGGATGCCTCAAAATTTCTTCTCCAATACCTTGGGGAATTTTCCCATCTCCACCCTCAGGCTTTACCGTGTATCCCGCCATTACCGGTCAAGGGATTCCTAGGCCTTTGGGAATTTTCTTAAGACCACCTCACTCGGATCCAAAATCTTCCAACAATCCAAAACTCAAACCGAGAACAACCCCATCACACCATGGCTGATGGCTATCTAGAAATGGCAAGGCTAGGCTAAAATCTGTTGTCCAACCTGGAAAAACCCATGCCAATGACAATGAAAGAACCAAATACCAACATGCACATACCATGCATGTCAAAACCATCTATGAAATCATACATGCAACATGTTACCTGCAAGTATTCCAGCTGAAGCTACTTGATCCAACTTTTCCTTGCTTAATCCTTGCTTTCCTTTGCCTTCCTTTCCTTGCTTTTCCTTCCTTTGCTTGCTTGCTTTCTTTCTACTCTTGGTGCTATTCTCCTCTCTGAGACTAATTTTAAAACTGAACTGATTAAAAGCTACCAATTGGTGCTCTGAGGTCTTTTTATTAATGAGGTCTCTAATTTCTTCAATTTTCCATTATTTTCCTTCATTTTCCTCCTCACATGCAACTTGTGACCTTTCACCTTCCTCTTCTCCTAATTTCCTTTATTTTCATAAATAAATGCAAAAGATACTCTTTTTGCCTTTACAAAGGCTTAGCCATTGCCTCTTCCAATTTCCCCTTACCATAAAACACAACAAGTGATGCCCACTAGGATATTTTTGCCCAACATTAAGCTTGGAATAAGTGTCCCTTAACCGTGGTCTTATTTTTCCTTTATTAACTTTTATTACATGAACTTTTAACTTGAGGTTGTTACATGGAAAAGATCTGATTTCTTCAGGCCGAGTTCATTGGCACACAAACTGAAATTTTCAGGGCTGTTTGACCTGCATTGACCACAAATTTTGACCACAGACCTTCTCTCTCATTTGACCAAGTTTGACTGGATTTTTTAGTACTGTTTTGGGCTGACTTTGACCAGCAATTGAGGCTGAAGTTGACTGAGCTCTTGAAGGGTTGCTTGACCATTGACTGAAGGACTGGTTAGGGCACATTCACTGTTCAGTGTTGCTGACTTGGACAGATTTGTAGTTGCACCAGAGTTGACTTTTGTTGACTCTCTCTCTCTTGTCTCTGATTTGGATAATTTCTTAGCATATTGACTTGATTGGATATTGGCTAGTCAAAGTTTGACTTTGACTCTTGTATGATGTACTCTCTCTGCTGAACATTTGAAGACAATCTAATAAAAGAAGAATTGCAAATGGTTTTCCCCCTTGTGGGGTTTTTCCGAGGTCGTTGACCAAACATTGTGTCTCTTGTGTCTTGGTTGTCTTTCATTGTGCATATTGTATACTTGTTCTATCTACTATTGCTCCATTGTTGGTTAATTGAAGAAGTGGAAATTGTAAATTGGATACTATTGGAAATTGTTGAAGTGATAGTTGCAGCATATAACAATTCTTATTAACACAGGTGTGGTTCTAGGAATGAAAAATGATGAGGTGGATGTGGGGTTGTCCATTGTAGAAGGTGATTTTGAAGAACCACTCTCACTTGCCCCCACTCTTCCCCTTGCAATTTGACATTTCACAATTGGCTTGTTAGTTTTGGCAGAACTCTTATATTCTAATGATTTGATGGCAATACATATGATTTCTAGAGAAGCATTTCGGAAAAGTTCTATGTCATGCCCTGAAATTTGTCCAAAGTAGTATTTCAATCGGGATACCCCCATATCATACATTTGTCTAAATTGGTATTTCAATCGGGATACCCTATCATACATTTGTGCAAAGTGGTATTTCAATTGGGATACCCCCCAATCATACATTTCGTACACAACTTGCAACTCAAATTTTGTTTATTGAAACCCCGGGTTCATCATATTCCCACATAGGATCTGGATTTCTTGGCATGTTTATCCTTCAATGTAAGATTGAACCCAGGGCACAAGAAAAAAATTAAAAACTAAAAATCAGCATTTTAACAATCAAGAAGCTCTCTGCCCTCAATGAAATGATAATGGAAAAAATATACTCTCCCTCTAGCAAAATCATGGAAAATAAATGGATGACTAAAAACCCAAGGAAAAACTAAGAAAAACAAAAAAATCAGGGCCGAATTTCATGCCTATACCTGCAAGTGCGCAGCCTGTTGAGGAATCTTGGTCCACAATGCAAGAATTTTCCGGATGACTCCTAAAAATCGTTGTTCTTTTCCTCCTTCACACTAGGAAATTTGTTCTCCTGCTTCTCTGCTCTCTAACCCTTGGGCTCTGTTTGCAAAATGAGGCAAAAAACCAAAAACTAAGTTTATAAACAGACCTAGGCGTGCATCAACAATTTTTTGGATCATATCACGATGTTTTTGCGATTTTTACGATATTATCACCTATATTTTCGGAGTGGAAAAAATCACCAATATTATCTGCTGTTAATATCACCAAATCCAAAAAATTATGATATGGTAATATTTTCATGAAAATATTGCATTGTTGGCAACATTGTCATACGTCAACATGTATCATCAACAATCCACATGATCATAGGGGCTCCACAACCAAGTCTACTAGCATGAAAGGAAAGCAATCATCAAGACAACCAAAGCATCAACATCATCAATCTAACATGAACAAATCTCCAATAATCTCATCAAGTGAAAGCACAACCTCTAGACCATCAACCTGTAAACCTGCCTTTGTGATAAAAATCAGAAATGTAGTGAAAAAATTCACTAGTGTAGGCCTCATGCAGAATGGGTGATATCAAGACTCATTGAAGATGAACAAGGCCTTATTTTGTGATTGAAGTGACTTCTATTCATTTTTCTGATATTTTCTCATATGATGCATCATTTTGCTACTGCTGAACCATTTCTGAAGTTGTTCAAGAATGGCATATTAGAACTATTTAACAAATAAATGAAGATATTTCATTTTTTAGCTTGAAGAAACTGCATTTTATATTTTACATTTACAATAGATTTTTGAGGTGGCAAGCCACAAGAGCTAGGGCTCAGCAGTAACTCAAGAGTCCACATTCTCTAAGCATCCCCTCCGTCTATCATAATTGCCCATCGGTCAGCCTTATTTTGGTACATGCAAGAGCAAAAAGGCCTCTAGGTCAGGGAAAAGTCTTGCAAAGTTGCAGCATTGTAAATTAATAAACTTCGTTGATGAGATTTTGTCTATTCCGATCATAATGTTTTAATTCTCATTTTCTATTTTAAGATTGCTACAGTATTTTGACAAGTTTATTTTACACGTGAATTAATTAAATAATCAGACCATTTTCCTAGTTATTAAAATATGGAAAGTAAAAAAGATGAATGTTTATTAGAACATGTGGCAATCACTTATAATTAAAAGCTAGATGTTGATAAAAGGACTCCTATAAGAGCATGTGACAACCACTTTTTTCGACTGGAGGAAGACATTTTGTGGAGAAAATGTTGGGAGCTAGGATGTAATAAGTTACATAAATTGATGCAATTGCTTTAAGTAATGTTTGTGTTACAACCTTTTGTTATGCAGTATGAAATCCTGAGTCAGATAAACCTTGCAACTTTCAGGCTGAGTTAGAAGTTAGAACTACACTATGTATTTTTCTCTGAAATTGCTTATCACCGTACATTCATCTGCAACTGTATTTTTGTTACTAAACTTATTTTCAGTATCGAAGTTCATAATTGGTATATTAGAACATCTTTGTTTATTTATGAATAAGATTCTTTCCACAGTAGCTATATAATATTAATGGTTTGCAGGATGAGTGCGATAGCAGGATAATATCTGGGGCAGTGGGAAATATAATTGTGAACCCCAATTTTAATATGGGACTCAATGGATGGTTTCCCAATTCATGTATTGCATCAACTTATTCTTTCTCTACTGAGGGTTCCAAAATAGAATTAGGGCTACATGCTCTTGTATCTAATCGAACAGATTATTGGCAAGGATTAGAACAAGATATTACTACAAGGCTTATGCCAAAAGTGCAGTACAAAATTCTAGCATCTGTCCGGGTTGAAGGATCTCCACAATCAATACACTCTGTAATGGCAACACTTAGGCTTGAGAACAATAACGCATCTCCAAATTTCTTATCACTAGCAAGGTATTTATAAGTTTTAGCTCTTTGGAAGGGCATAGTATGTATTGTCACCTTCTCTTTGAATTTTTACTAATGCGATTTCTTCCATTTAGGGCTAAAGCTTCCGTTGGCAAGTGGGAACAACTGGAAGGGACATTTTCTTTGGAAGTTATTCCTGAGAGGGCTGTATTTTATTTGGAAGGACCTCCAGCTGGTTTCAACTTCTCAATAACATGTGTGGAAATATATCCAGTTTCCAATTCAAATTGCATGGTATCTGAGACAGAAAAATGGAAGGTTTCTGACAGTTGTTTGAAGGTAGATTACAATTTGAGAGTTGTCCCCAATTTATTGTTAACATACATAGATTGCATTGTACTTCCTGCTGTGTCTAAGTCTAAAACTAGCATTTGCATCACACTAAAACATACTAATATATATACTAAAATACTCTGCATGTATCATGTAGAAATTAAAGGGACACTTATCATATCTCCATTTTCAACATTTTTGGGAAGCTTATTTCTGAAATAGTGTCTGTTTGATGCAACATCTATCTAATGAGACTAACTGGCTAATAGAATCTTCTAAACCTATCAATCGCTTGATAGGCATAGATCATGGGTCTAAGTTCTAAAACCTTAGGCTTATATTTTATTTTGTTTCAACTTTCCTTATAGATTTATGGGTAGGAAGTTGGAACAGCTAGTCTATTTTCTAGTGTTGCAAAAATCTCTGTTGTCTCCAGATTTTCTGTCTTTTCTGAGTCTTTCAGGTTGACGAGTTTTCGGAGTTTTTCAGGTCAGAGTTTATGCTTTTGAGTTTTGTTGGTTTGTCTTAATTTTTCCTGTTTTTCCAATTGCCCTTGTTTGTAGCCCTAGCCAATTTTTTTGCTGATGCCTAGTTTTGCAATACTGGTATTGGCTGATCATTTCACACCATCTATGTGGTACCATGTGTGTCCCAATACAACAGTATCAAGGCAACAGAAATCAACTTTTGATCAAATCATTCTCTTATATGTCTTTCTAGCAACAAGTGCCGTTCTTTGCCTCATCCGGTGGAGTTTTGGAAATCTTCATATGCACGGCTCAATTAAAATTCTATTTGCACTTATCACTTCTCTATTGAGAGGCCACTTTCTAATCTACATGCATAAATAGTTTAGCAAACCAGTGTAGCATCTCAATCATGCATTAAATATTTGGAGCCAAATCTCAAATAACTATATAATTCAGTCCTAACAGGATATTATAAAGAGGTTGTAAGGCACATTCTCTTTCCTAGTATCTGCAGAATGAAATCTACATGGAAATATGGATGCAGGCTTGTTGCTTGTGTCAAAGTGATCTAATCCCAGCACAGAGAAATCAGGAAAAGAAAATTTTAATTGCATAATAGACATAAGAGTAAGAGACATCATCAGTATTTTCAATTAGAATGTGGCTTAGATCATGTCTTTGCAGCAGCAGCAATTCCCTCCAAAACTGGACTTTTGGGTTCAAAAATTCATTGAAAGCATCACTCAAAGGGAAATCACTACGAAACAATGGTTCTTCTGTCACAAGAAATGGATAGAATTCATGATCTTTCATAGTACAATAGGATGTGTTATGAAACTGGCTCCAACAATAAGATGGAATACAAAAACAGATCTGAGAAGTAAATTGCGACTCCAAGGCCACCCAGAATAGGGCCAGTAATGGAAATTGCAACTCCAGGACCACTCAGAATAGGGCCAGCAATGGAAATTGCATTGAGCTGCAATACGAACTGCAGTGTTTGCATAATTGTAGGCTATACACGACAAGAGACAGAAAACTGATCAGAAATAAAGCATCAAAACTCATCCCATATTCAAAGTAATGGAATAAGAACTGCCAAAACAGAACTAAATCAAAATCGTCCAAGGCCTGGTTGATGCGCATTTAAGAGAGGTCAATTTCCTTGAAATGATTGATAAAAACCATTAAAATGGGTTTATAGACTAATATGGGTTGAAACTGGATTCCTATCTCAGATTAGGTTTTCCCTAGGTTGCCTAGATTGTGAGCCAATGCATCAACCTGTACCCATTGTGCTGGGTACATTCGTCAGTTAATTTGACCCTTCCGTGGGCCCCTGAAAGCTGTCTTTTCTTATCAACGTGACCATGGCAACTATCTTTAGATCCACTCAAGATGAACGAGGCATTATTTTGTGATTGGAGTGACTTTTCTTACTTTTTCTGATACTCTCGTATGATTTCTGCACCAGTTCAGTGCTGCTAAATTATTTCTGGAGTTGTACAAGAATGGCATATCAGCATCATCATAACAAATGGATATTTTTATTTTTGGGGTGGAAGATACTGCATTTTATTTACATTTCCAATAGATTTTTGAGCTGGCAACAGTAACTCAGGTGGCCACATTCTCTAAGCATCTTTTACTTATATCATTGGTTCCCAACAGTCAATCTTATTTTGGGATATGCAAGAGTAAACATGCTTGTAGGTCTGGGAAATTCTTCCAATTTCCTAGCATTTAACATTAATAAACTTCATTTACAGAGATTTTGTCTATCCTGATCAGAATTTATTTTTCTTCCTTTATATATTTGTGATTGCATGAGTATTTGACAAAATTCCTTTGCACATGAACACAATTATATAATCAGAACAGTTTCTTAGTTATTGAAATCTAGAAGGTTAGAAGGAGAACTTTATATTAGAACATTTGGCAACCACTTATTATTAAAATCTAGATGATGATAAAGAGAATTCAAATAAAGAACATGTGATGACCACTTCCTTTCCACTGGAGGAAGAGAGATTTTGGGGAGACAGTCTTGGGAGCCTGGATGCCATCAGTTATATAACTTTCTGCAACAACCTTAAGTCATGATTGTGTTATAACTTTATCTTATGCATTGTGAAGCATAGTAGGAAGATTCAACCGTATTGGGCCTTGGCCTTTGGTGTATGGAAATTTGCATAAAATTGGAAATTCAGTGGATATTTGATATAGGAGGGATAAGGAAAAGTTAACTAAATGCTTAAATATTTTTATACTTTAAAATTTTAAAGATAGACCAAATATTACTATGTGTGTTGAAATATATTTAAATGTTTAAACTTATGCTAGAGTTAAACCCAGTTTAACAATGTTCATTCAAATTTAATTGTTAAGAGTGGAACTTCAACAATTTAACCATGCTGCTATTCTCATTCTACAGTTTAATTTTGAAAATTCAACTACTCATTCATTGTTAACACAAGGGTGGAACTAGAGTATTAGCATATCCAATGATAACTCATACTATTTTTAACTTTACCATCACTATAGACAATGGCCACATTCATGAATCTTCAGCCATATGCTTTTTCATAAAAATAAGCATAAGCTCAAATGGTACAAGAAATAATGATTTTGCAGAGAGATGCAAAGTAAAGAATGGACACAAATAACATGGGAATCATTTCAAGCAAATTTGTGTCTATAATTCCATGTAATATTTTAAATGAATGTTGGTAGTCATACATGTTACTTAATCAGCCTTAAAAAAATACATACATTGAGGCCAAGAGCCTGCATTTTTAACTTATGATTTGAAATTTATCTATATCATGTGTTTCATTTGTACTTTTTTGTTTGCATTTTTAACTTATGATTTGAAATTTATCTATATCATGTGCTTCATTTGTACTTTTTGGTTTAACAGTTATATGTTAAATTCCATTTTCACACTAATAATTTTCATGGGACTAGTGATGAAATGAGGATGATCATATCATGTACATATATACACATGTCAAGCTATTATGTCATGTCTTACGTTTCAAATCTGCTACATGTTTCAAGTTGTTGACAATGAAGAATAGATGTTAGATACAATTTTTGAATGGGTTTACAAATCTTTTTGTATCTTTTAAAATTTGAAACGTGCACACGTTTTGACATTTTTCTACTTCCATCTTTTAGTTGTACTATAATTTTTGGTCATGTAAATTTCTGTACCAATTCATATTCGCACTAAAACCTCGCTGCTATATTATCAAGGGTGGTGACAGATACACCTGGCATGTAAAAGTTTCAGGCTGAGTAAGAACTACACTCGAGTAATTTTCTTTGGGAGTATCATCGTACATTTGTCTGCAACTGTATTTTTGTTACTAAACTTATTTTCTGTATCGAAGTTTATTATTGGTCATTTAGGACATCTTTGTTTACTTACAAGTAAGATGCTTGCCACGCTAGATATCTTATAGTAATGGTTTGCAGGATGAGCTCGATAGCCAGATAACATCTGAGGCAGTGGGAAATATAATTGTGAACCCCAACTTTAATATGGGACTCAATGGATGGTTTGCCAATTCATGTATTGCATCAACTTATTCTTTCTCTATTGAGGATTCCAAAACAGAATTAGGGCTACATGCTCTTATATCTAACCGAACAGATTATTGGCAAGGTTTAGAACAAGATATTACTACAAGGCTTATGCCAAAAATGCAGTATAAAATTTTAGCATCTGTCCGGGTTGAAGGATCACCACAGTCAATACACTCTGTAATGGCAACACTTAGGCTTGAGAACAATAACGCATCTCCAAATTTCTTATTGCTAGCAAGGTATTTATAAGTTTTAGCTCTTTGGAAGCTCATACTATGTATTGTCACCTTCTCCTTGAATTACTAGTAATGTGATTTCTTCCATGTAGGTTTAAAGCTTCAGTTGGCAAGTGGGAACAACTGCTGGGGACATTTTCTTTGGAAGTTATTCCTGAGAGGGCTGTATTTTATTTGGAAGGACCTCCAGCTGGTTTCAATTTTTCAATAAGTGTGGAGATATGTCCAGTTTCCAAGTCAATTTCCATGGAATCTGTGGCACAATAGTAGATGGTTTCTGACACGTGTTTGAAGGTAGTTTGCATGTTGAGAAGTGTCCCCAATTTATTGTTAAATTTTATCGACTGCATTGTACTTCCTGCTGTATCCAAGACTAAAACTAACATGACAATCTGGCTTTGCCTGTTCATGAAGGGAGAGGTCAACCGGAGCTTTGGAGATGAACATGATAACATTATACAGGAGCTTTTGTGTGATGATGGGGTTAATCACTGGACTGGATCGTTCACCACTAGTCACCAAGATGATGATTGATCATGTTGATCAATGATTTGTAGGAAAGTGGTCCAGTAACTTATAGCATTGTTTTTGGACTCTACAGGCCACTTAGAACTTCATTTGATTATGCATTTTGTTGTTGATATGTATTGCATTCTATGCCATTTTGATATATTCACTCTTACATGATGTATAAATGAGCAATGTTTGCATATTTGTCTCTAATGGTTTGGCATTCTGGTTTGAAATCTTAAAAATAAATTTTTTCATTCAAAATTAATTATTTTATATATTTTTTTCATATCCGGTTCATTCAATCTAGTTCGATCTGGTTTGATCTGGTTCCGGTTCGAATTCCGGTTAGATAGGTCGTTGGTTCAAGACTCGGTTCTGTTTTTTAAAACTATGGTATAAACTCAACAGATTATACAACATTCATAACAAACCATAGGCTTTTTTTACAATCAACACAAGCATATTCAAACATGTGGCTCCTTTGAGCTAGATGCATTGACATTGTTAGGTTGTTCGACACTCCTACTTGCGACAGTCTATGATGGTTCTTTAATGAGGACATGAAGTTGCCTGTGAAAAACTTCATTTATTGATCTTTTCAAGGCAGTGAACAATCCTCCTCTTTAGGGGGATTTTCTCCCATCTTTTCTTTCTCTAGTTTAACTCTTTTTCCAGTAAGGTGTAATGTCCCCATCCACTTAGGAGTCATAAGGAGGGGGATTTGCTAGCCTAATAAGGTTCCCGTAGGCTAGGACGAGAAAAATTAGTCAAGGGAACATGATTTGCCTAAGAGAAAACATTACAAAAGATAAAGTGGTGAAAGAAGACATGGGTCCTCGGTTAATGAAAAATCACTTTTAATTTATAAAGTGAGAAAACCCACTAAAGTGACTAATAAAATAAAAAAGTAAAAAGTGGAAAAAGTGGTGAATGAGTTATAAAAGAGGGAAAATAAGGAGTCTCTCCTAATTCCTGTAATTCCTGTATTTTTAATTTGAAAAGAAAAAAAAAATGAGAGCTCTTGAGGAAGAGTTTAGGATTTTTAGAACCCTTATTGTCGGTTGCTAGTTTTGGTGTTGAAATCATACACCCTAGCGAGTTTGAGAGCAAAATCACTCTGATTTTTCTATTTTGATTCAAAGAAGAAAATATGGCAAAGTTGGAGTAAGACTTCAAAGTATTATCAATTTGATTTTAAGCTTTGATTTTGTGTTTGCTATAAATCTTCTTTCAGGTGGAGTTACCAAGCCAAATCTGAGGTAAAGTTGTGGTGAAAGGGCCAAGTTCTTACTGCCAGTGTGACTGAGTCTATCTTTGCTAAGGGACCAAGTTTTCTTACTGATGAAAGGGGTCAAATCAGTCATATAAATAGATACAAGTTGCATCATTATGAAGGGTCGAGTTTTGATATATTTTTTGAGGCCTAGTTCTGTGTATGGAGGGCGTGCCCCTCTCTTCGTATGTTGGACGAGTACTCCTCAGGTGACCGAATCTACTGTTGGAGAAACATTGTTTACGAGGGTGATTTTTCTTGATAATACTCATTAAATTCTTGTTACTCGACTCGGCCAATCCATTGCCATAGTAATATGAAGAATGTCAAAGGATAATGTCGTAGTTGAAACATAATGTTTGAATATTTGCTAAGCTAAATGCTTTTCCATTATTTGTTTTAATTTAAGTAGGGACATTGAATCTTGTAATTATTTTGTCTTTCATAAAAATCCATCATTTCTAAATCAATTGCCCTCTTTGTGGAAGTTGCTTCTAGACACCAAGTGAGGTAATTGGTCACTATCAAAATAAATTTGTGGCCATTGTTTGAATTATCCTTGAATTCATTTATGAAATCTAAGCCTAAGCCCCATTGTTGGAATGATGCTTCCACTACTATTAGCTATAATGGTAATGTTGCTAGCTTCTATTTGCCTAAGAAAAAATGACATGGCTAACATTCCCTTACAAACTTGTGTAAATCTGTGGAAATTGTAGATCAATAGTACATCCCCCCGCCCTCCCCCTCTCAATATCTTGTGGGTGGTTGTCCTTGTTGCATGATGTCCCCTAGATATACCCTGATGAAATTTTCTTATCATATTATTTGCCTCATCAGGAGTTACACATATGAGTATCAGATGATTCAGATTCCTCCAACCAATACCTTGCTCCGTGAAACAATACTTGGATGTCTTAAGCCTCAAAAATCCTCTTATGCTCTAGAAGTGTGTAGGACTAGCCATCTACTTCAAGTAGTATATTATGTTAGAATACCAATCCTCATGTTCCAATTGTTTTGTCATTGCATTGACCATGGTATTAGGTTGATCTTCAAGTTCCAGTGCCTCTACATTGTTGAGATTTTGGGTAGCATTGGATGTGCTCTAGCTCCAAAACTTTGTGGAGGGGCTAGAACACATGAGATCTCCAAGACCCAGAAATCGTTTGGAGAAATTCCACTCGGAACCTAAGTTATTCAAAATATTAATTATTTTAATGGAGACCTTAAGTCTAACTTAGGGAAACTATATAGTTAAAGTGAATTAATTTAGACATGTGAGTGAGAATGTTCTAAGTGACGTGGATTAAGTATTTTCTAATTTTAGTCGTGGATTAGAGATCAGATCACGGTCGTTGAATGTTCAACGAGAAAAGTATTAAATGAAGGCTTGGGGTCAATTGGAGAAGACACACAGAGTGCTAACACTTGAGCTAAGTCGAAATTTTGCGGCGCGGTTTGCTGAGAATTTTCGAGTGAGCTTGCAGTGCAGTGAGGGGCAGATCAGCAGTGGGATTCCAGGTCTGAGGTCGAGGATACATTGGCAGAGACGTAGATCTATTCCAGAGCAGCGCAGAGACCCAACAAGGGTGACGCAGGCCCAACCAGAGCAGCGCTGAGGCAACATAGGCTCAACCAGGGTGACGCGGGCCAAGTCAAAGTTGCACAGAGGCAGCGTAGGCTTAGCTAGGGTGACGCAAGCCCAGCCAGAGTTGTGCAGAGGCTCACGCAGAACCATAGGGCTGACGCAGTGCTGGGAAAGGCAGCTTTAGGGTTCCATTGTGCCAGAAAGGGCTTGTTTTCAGCAGATCCAAAAGGTGTGAAGTAGCCACACTAAAGGGTGACACAGTGACTATGTAGGCTCTTGTGAGGTTCTTCATCCTCAGCTGAATCAACCATTTTTTCTGTCTCCAAGAGATAGAGGTACATCTACCATGATTTTCTCTATTTGGGCAAGCCATGTTTGGTGCCCTTGATTGTATTCAAAATTCTGCATAATAATAAAACCCTCTTAGAGCTACTGCATCGGTTTTCGCGCATTGGGTTTTTCCACGGACATTTGTCCATAAAATATTGTGTCCTTTGTCACATGGGCTTTATTCTTCAGTACTTGATCTGTATGTATGTGTAGGCTACAGTAGTGTCTACTTTGATGTTTTATTTAATATTTCAGAAAAATAACTTGTTAATTAAATCAAACAAGTAGAAGTAAATCAGAATACTGTAGTAGGGTTTCTATAATTTGGATTCAGAAATTTTCACATGGTATCAGAGGTATTGCAGATTAGGGGGATTTGAAGCCTCAATAAAGGGACGAAGGCTGTTGTTGCAGGAAGGCAGCAAAAACAACAAAGATCCAGAAAGAGGCAACACAACACCTGAGGGACAACGCAGGGATGGCGCAGATCCTTTCTAGCTCACGCAAAGCTAACGTAGAGGTTGATGCAGGCCCAGAAGGGTGACACAAACTCTGTCTAGCTCACGCAGAGCTGATGTAGAGGCTGACGCGGGCCCAAGAGGGTGACACAGTGTGAGAGGCGGTGATGCTGTGCCAGTTGTCGTGGTTGGAGGTGCAGTTTTTTATCTTCGAAGTTGCTGGTGTGGAATTGTTTTTACCGGTGCAGAACAATGTCTAACATGGTTGACAAAGTAAGGGGAAACAATTCCTCAGCAGACTTTCTAGCCAAGAATTCTAAGATCCGATTAGTGGAGTGATTGGAGAGGGTTGATTCGACAGAATAGGTCGAGGATTTCCGAGAAGGAAATCACTGGTCAAAGGGAGCATATTCTCTAGAGGGTTTTCTATCGCCAAGAAACCCAGATCCAGTCTCTTGCTGAGAGCAAGTGTAGAAGAAGGGAGAAGAGCATCCGTTTCGACATCGTTGAGCAAAGATGGCCTCTCATGGATTGAGGGATCAAGACAGGTTAGATGAAGCATCTAACTTCTCCATCTGGAAGGCCAGAATCCTGTAATTCCTTGATGAATATCACATCAAAGATTAGGCCGAGAAGGTTGTGGTCGTTCCGGTTGATGTTGATCCGTTGAAGAAGTATGAGGAAGCGTAAGCAAGGGCCAAGCACTTGATAATGGAAGGTGTAAAGGATTGTGTTGTCCCACACATTATCGAGAAGAATACACCAAATGAGATGTGGATGAACTTGAACACATTATATCAAGGTACTTCTGTCCAGAGGAAGATACTTCTGGATAATCAGCTGCGACTATTTCAGATGCACAAGGGAGAGGAAATCGATCCCTTCCTCATTCGACTGGAGGCAATTCGAGATCAGTTGGTTGCTATGGGGGCAACTCCTGATGATGGTCTCATTGTGAGGACTACCCTAAATGCAATCACCGATGATTGAGAGACCTTTCTCCAGAGTATTTTGGGCAGAGCTCAACTTCCAAATTGGGAGGACATGTGGGCAACTCTTCGTCAAGAGGAGATCAGGAGGATGTCCAAGATGGGCAGCAACAACGGAGGAGGAGGAAGATGCAGATTTCGCATCTAAGGGACAATGACAACAACAAGGGAAGAAGAAAAAGGACCTCTCAAAGGTCCAATGCTTCAGATATGGCGAATTGGGACATTTCGCCAATACTTGTCCTCAGAAGAAGAAGGGCAAGGAAGAATTAGATTCCAAGGCTGTGACAGCCAAGGGGGATGATGGTAGTGATTATGATGTGGCCATGAGTGCTCATGTGCCTTGAGAGAAGAGGTGGGGCGACATTGATTTGTAGTTCTCTTGAACTGGAGATGTGGGGCATGATCCTTGAGGTACCCAAACTCTTGGATCACATACAAGCTACGGGAGCCCTTAAAGATAGTAGCAGGATGAATGGAGTTAGTTGGTGCAGAGGATCATGGAGACACTTTGGCAGTGCTAGGACACTGAAGATTGGAGCAGCGTAAAGGAAAGGCAGCAACAACGTAGAGGCTGATAGGATTTCAATAGCAAAGAGGCAATGCTTACATAATGTAGAGTAGCATATAATGCAAAGCTTCATAGGGTTAGCGCAGAGCAGCAGTAGAGGGTGCTTTAGTATCGAGATGCAGCTAAACTGACTTGTTTGTCATTATTTTGGGTGATGTCTTTCAGTTGCTTACTTCTCAACAACTGAGTTGCAGTACAACAGTTAGCAGTGCCAGTGCTATGGGCAGCATTTCAGAGGGAGTTGCAGTACAGATGAAGCAGTGACTGTGGCAGAGTCATGGGCAGCAGTACATAAGGCAGCAACGCAGTGGATGAGGGGCGACAGCCAAGCATCAACAACGCAGGGGACCGATGCCATGGATCAGAGTAAAGCTTATGGGTTAAAGTGTTGTTAGAGCACATTCCTCGCTAAGAGGGAGTGTTGATATTTTGGGTAGCATTGGATGTGCTCTAGCTCCAAAACGTTGTGGAGGGGCTAGAACACATGAGATCTCCAAGACCCAGAATTTTTTTGGAGAAATTGCACCTAGAACCTAAGTTATTCAAAATATTAATTATTTTAATGGAGACCCTAAGTCTAACTTAGGGAAATTAAATAATTAAAGTGAATTAATTTAGACATGTGGGTGAGAATGTTCTAAGTGACGTGGATCAAGTCTTTTCTAATCTTAGCCGTCGATTAGAGATCATATCACAACCATTGAATGTTCAACGAGAAAAGTATTAAAGGAAGGCTTGGAGTCAGTTGGAGAAGACACACAGAGTGGAAGCACGTGAGCTAAGTCGAAAATTTGGGGTGTGGTTTGCTGAGAATTTTCGAGTGAGCTTGTAGTGCAGTGGGATTCCAGATTCGAGGCCGAGGATACATTGGCAGAGATGCAGATCCATACCTGAGTAGCGCAGAGACCCAACAAGGGTGACGCAGGCCCATCCAGATCAACACAGAGGTATCGTAGGCTCAACCAGGGTGACGCAGGCCAAGCCAGAGCTGTGGAGGGGAAGCGTAGGCTCAGCCAAGGTGACACAGACCTGGCCAGAGCTACGCAGAGGCACACGCAGGGCCATAGGGCTGACGCAGTGTTGGGAAAGGCAACGTTGGGGTTCCAGTGGGCCAGAAAGGGCTCGTTTTCAACATATCCAGAAGGTGTGAAGGAACCACACTGAAAGGTGATGCAGTGACTGCGTAGGCACCTGTGAGGTTCTTCATCCTCAACTAAATCAGCCATATTTTCTATCTCCCAGAGATAGAGGTACATCTGTCGTGATTTTCTTTGTTTGGGCAAACCATGTATGGTGCCCTTGAATATATTTAGAATTCTGCATAATAATAAAACCCTCTAAGAGTTGCTGCATTGATTTTCCCGCATTCGGTTTTTCTGGGGACATTTGTCTGAAAAATATTGTGTCCTTTGTCATGTGGGATTTATTCTTCAATACTTGATCTGTATGTATGTGTAGGTTGCAGTAATGTTTACTTTGATGTTTTATTGAATATTTCAGAAAAATAACTTATTAATTAAATCAAACAAGTAGAAGTAAATTCGAATATTGCAGTAGGGTTTCTGTAATTTGGATTTAGAATTTTTCACATACATTACCTAATGCTAACAACTTTGCCAATCATTTCGCTTAATAATCTTGGTTGTCGTAATATCTATATCGTATTCATGTATTTTCAATACCTATTTTCCTCTTGTTCCCAAACAGTTTTGTTGTGATATTATATCTTTGACTAGAACATGAGGCACATATGCTATCACTTTAGAATACCGAACATAAGTTCTAAAATGCTTTAGTGACTTCATGAAATCATAGCCTTGTTTTTCCATGCTAGCATAATTAGCTCTGAATCCCTTAGTATTTTACTCATAAAGGCTATTGATTATTCCTATCCTTCATTATTTTGGAGCAACACATCTATGACGATATCATTAGAAGCAAGAAAAATATGGGCTTACCAATACCAAAGCATTCAAAATGGCTTCTTTGATTTGGTTTAATGTCGCGTGACCTTCATCGTCCCATTTGAAAACCACATCCTTCTTTAACAACTTGTTAAGGGGTTTGATAATTTATTCCATGTTCGAAATGAACCTCCTTGCAAAATTTACCTTTCTAAAGAAGGATCGCAATTCTTTCTTTGACTTTGGAAATTCAATGCTTTGAATAGCCTTAATCCTCTTAGGGTCCACTCTAACTCCATCGATTGATACATTGTGAACCACAAGCTTTCCTTGACCCACCTTAAGAACTGTCTTCTTAAGATTTAGAGAGATGACATACTTTCTACATGTTGCCACAAAATTTAGTTGGCCTTGTAAAGGGGTACCGAACAAGTCAATCATTAGACCAAGTCACAACAATAAGGTTGTAGCCCATCGTCACCACAACTAATACCCCTTTCTCTTTATGGATTTTCACCAATGGGAGGAGTATCGGTAGGTAGGTCAACTAATAGATATTCTAAGTTTGGAGTTTCAAGATAACGGAATAGCCCACTTAAGGATGGATCAACTTAAGAACAAGGTTCAAACTATGAGAAAGGGAAATTCACATCTCAAGTAGAGGCCAAATTGAGGCAATGTAAAACCTAGGGTTTGATTATATGTCGTGTTTTGGGATGATCTATGGTCAAGATGCCGATAAAAAGTTTTCAATTATGACTATTAGCAAATAAAGGCACATGAAACCTTCAACAAGCCCTCAAGTTGAAACTATTACCAAACTAGGGTTTTATCCTAGGGAAAAAAATTAGGACGAGAAATTGTGGATGAAAATGGAAAAAATGTCCACCAATGGGAATTATTTTGAGGAAATGACTACAACCCTTGATGTTGAGACCTTCCAAGACCAATAATTCCTCTTCTTAGCCAATTCACACTAAGCCCTAGTTGGGTCGCTTGGCCTTAAGAGGGTCGAATTAGAGAAGAGAGAGATAAACTTAATTTATGCATTAAAAAAAGTTGATCCCCCACTAGACAAGGCCATTGCCTTGTCCTTGGGTTGATGGAGTCTATGGTTGTTTAAGATTAGCTAGATATTGCAAAGGAGTAAGAATATGTTAATGCCCTGGCAGCAAAATCCTAACTATTATCTTTGTGAGGGGTCAAAGGCACTTGAGTGAGCTACAACATGAATTCACCAAGGGGATTATCATTCACATTTTATATATGAGTAATGCACACAATGAGCCTTTCTTGATTCTATGCATTTTATTTTCAACAAATTAGGGAAAAATAGAAAAACCTTAGATAACCATTGCATTCCATAGACTAGACATTAAATGAAAAAGTATGCAACAACAAAGCTGACTTACAAGATGAAATGTATGAATAATCCATCATTGATCCAATATAACTTCTCCAAAGACAAGAAAATAGCTCCAATATGCAAAATACTCCATATATCACATCTTTCCAAGATACAAGAGGTCAAAATTCTCCCAAGTAGGGCCGAAATTGTCAAAGTGATGATGATGAATTACAAAATGATCCTCTCCTCTATTTATAGGAGGACAAGACATAATTTAGCCAAAAATCCCCTAAACAACAAGTTAAATCACACCAATGCATTGGGGTACAATCTAGCCCACTAGATTTCAATATAAATGGTAGAAAGAGCCCAATCGTGTGAGTCGTGAGGCCCTCTAGGTTGACGTCATGCATGATAATTGCTCCATATGTCAATCGTTGAGGGTTTTAAGTCCCAAGTGTGGTGTAGAAGCCTATAAAAATCATATTTTGAGGGTTGGCCCTCAAATCTCTCTCAGTGACTCTCTGTGGTCCCAAAAATCCACTTGGGGCACCATAGAGGGGTCTCCTAGGTCTCCAACTATGACAAAGTGACCATCTCTGCTCCAACATTGAGTGCTTTCCAAGTGCTAATAGCCCTCCCAAGTCTCTAAAGGTGAGACCATCCTCATCTGGGCCCTGAATCAACTGCCATCCCTCATAAGGTGCTAAGGCCGGCTTGAGGGGCATGTTGGGTCTAGGTGTATCATCCTGAAGAATCATCAAATGTGGTGAAAAGTTGCAGAATATCCTAGGTGCGGAAGGTGCTCAGGGGTAGGTATGATGTGTTTTTGCTACTCGAATACCCAAGGCTATTAACACTTCCATGTGGATGTCAATAGACTTCATTGGGGCCTAGGTACTTGTGGGTAAGGTGGTCGAGTCATGGGCTGCTGAACCACTTGAAAATCACAACATAAAGTATAATGAAAGCAACCTGTCATCAGGTATAATAATCATTTTTGCATCTAAGTGAACCAAGCTTGAATGTAAAGAGCTATTCAATACTTGAAATAAGGTTTCCCTTCCAAACTGAGGGCCTTCAGTATGCAATGGTGCTTCCTCCCTAGGTAGGAGTGGCTAAAGGAAAACCCTATTAGGTTTTTTTAGACCCCAAGGGGAAGTAAAATTTCCTCAATCCACCCTCCAATCGATAGTTGCTAGTGAATAATAGAAATGGTATAGAGGGGACAAGACTTCATGGCCAAGTGTCATGGTCAAATGGAACAACATGTTGGGTATCCACACATCCTGAGTGTATAGATGTGAGGAGGGAGCAATTGTGGATGCATGAGTTACCAACTCAGCCTTTGTTTTTCCACCCCTTAAGGATGAGTCATTTCATTGCTCATCGGGGTTGGGACATGCAAGGGTTCCTTTTTATAATGTAATGGAGCAAGATGTGCTCAGGAACTAAGTGATGGCCATAATGAATGAGGTAGAGCTCATGCTAGGCTTTTGCCCACATGCCAATGCATATGTCTCGACCATCATTTGCGTTTTGATATTCTTTTTATTTTGTTTTGTTGATCAAAATTTATGCAAGAATGAAATTAAATACATATTTAAACAGAAACATGGAGCTACAGAGAAAAATGAACTTCAATTCATTAATAAAAAATACTGAAAATGGTTTACATGCAAAATGAAAATAAACTAGCTCGGACGATGGTTGCTATATTTGAGAAGATTTGTGTCAGCTACATGTCTTTAAATTGTGTTACAATGAGTCTTGGAGGTATTTTTATTATTGAGAAACAACAGAAAGCCCTAACATCCAAAAACCTAACCCCAGGAGATGAAGTGGAAAAAGTTTGTGGGCCCTGTTAGGGTTAGTTGGTACATCAACTTCCCAGGGTCGTAATTTTGGCATACGATCTTCGTTTGATGCGTACAAGACCTCATTAAAAATATTTATCCAAGGACAACGACTTTCAATTGCAGACCCCTATTGAATATTAGAGGCCTGCTCATTTTCCAAAAAAATGTTATTTAGGGCCTCAAAACGGATTTGGAAGTTTAGGACCTGAAAAACTAGAAAAAATAGTAAATTGTGCTCTAATTAAGGAAACTGAAAGAAATAATTTTCAGTGTCCAAGTGGAATAAGTAGGTGGCCACCAATATCCACCTGGATCAATCCTCCTCCCTTAGGGAGCAATGGTCCCCATTGCGTTGAGTGCCTCCATGAGATAGGGAAACTTCTACTGAACGTGGTCCCTGGTAAGCCACTTGCCTTGGTGCAGGAGCTAGATATCTTTGACAACCCGATCCAGTTGGATATTCTGTTGGAGAGTGTTTTTGATCTGTGTGTCCATAATTCGATCAGTTGTGGCTTGTTCCATGTAGTTTGGGTTGAGCTATATTGGTGTTAGTTGTTCGGAAATGTATGATATATCCAACAATGGCGTAAAGTCTGATCGAAGGCAGTCCACATTAAATATTGGGTGTAGGCCAAGGAATGGGGGAATGTTGAGCTCAAAATCATTGTCTTTCATAGCCTTGGTGATGGTGTAAGGCCCATATTAGAGTGGTCGGAGCTTTCGATAAGCTCCGGAAAGACGTTCTTTCTATAAATGCAACCAAACTTTGTCACTTACTTGAAACTTATGTGGCACCCAATGTTGATCATGTTGTTGTTTGCACTTGGCATTGGATTTATCTAATATGTCATGAACTTGCTGGAGAATTTGCTGGGTGCGTTCAATAAACCTAGTTGTTTTATTGGCATATAAACCTAGTTGTTCTATTAGAGCTTTTCCTGAAGATGAACCACGGTGGCTTGGTTCGAAACGTCGAATTTATAAAAAATGGATGTGATTGATCTAGAAAACATCTCTACACAAAACACTGATCGCAGAAGCCTCAAATCTACAATGTTTTATCAACCTTAGACTATACATGTGCAAATTTTGCCTGTATAGTCGCATGAGGCATGGAAACATCAACCAAACATAATGGTTGAAATATCAGACTCATTTGAAACTTATTAGAGGAAATTTTAGCTTAAAAGTGGCCTCCTAAGGAAAAATAATAAAATAATAGATATAAATTTTTAAGGGAAAAGAAGAAAACTACCTTTTTAATTGTATTTTTGGCTTATCTCTTTATAGGTTTATTCAAATTTCAAGTGTAGACATTCATTGGATGCAGAGTTAAATTATGCATCCAACGAGTACCCATTATGCATACTTTTGAGTAGACACACATTGATAAAAATTGAAGATACGTTAAAAAAGTATGTGCAACATGTTTTTTTAATGTATCTTCATTTTTTATCAATGTGGGTATTCTCAAAAGTATGCATAATGGGTATTCGTTGGATGCGAAATTTAATTCTGCATCCTCCAGTGTCCACACTTGAAATTTGAGTAAACCTATAAGGATATAGGCCAAAAATACAATTTAAAAAAAATTAGTTTTTCTTCTTTTCTCTCCAAAATATTTACATGTACCTCTTTTTAAATTTAATGATTTTGATTGGTTTACATATTATGACATGGAAATTACGTGAAAAAATTATGGACACTTTTAGGCTAAAAATTCCTCTAATGGGGACTACAACAAGTCAAGATATGGAGAGCTCTGTTATAATTATGTTGCACATAGGAAAGGCTCTCATTCCAGGTTCATGGATGCTTGGAGTTATACATGCATAGTATGTGCACTATGATAATGTTGACGACCTTTATCTAGCCATAAGTATGGGGACGAAATGCAGTCGACTTGGTGAGCTTGGTGTCCAATAATGACTAGAGGCCCCACCAAAATTTGTTCAGGGACCTGTTATCCCGATCTGCTATAATGGTCTACGAGATCCCAAAATGTTACCACACTCGTTCAAAGAAGACTTTGGCAGTGTCCTCTGCTGTGATACTCTTCTTGCAACCTTCAAATATAGCCATCTTATAAAATATATAAATGAGCACAAATACACAGTCATTACCATGTTTGGTACAAGGGAGGCTAGACATATAGTCCATGGAGATAGATTCCCAAGGTTGGTTGGGATTAGGAAGAGGAGTGTACAAGCTTTGCTTCTTAATTTTTGGCTTGGTGTTGGCACATGAAATGTGAGATTTGATATATTTTCCAACATCCTGTCAAATTTTTGGCCAATAAAAATACTTTTGTAGTACGACGACAGTTTTCTCCACACCAAAGTGTCCCGCGACCCAATTATAGTGCGCCTCACAAATCAACTTTCCATGGTCGCTTGAAAGAACAAAAAGGTGGCCCAGGTAGCATAATAATGTGTCTTGGAGGTGGAACTCTAGAATTTGCTTGCCATCCACTAGAATCTTATGTGTGGTGGAAAAATTTGGATCCCATTTGTACAATTGCGGCCATCTCGAGGTCTCATGGTCACAAGAGTTGAGAACAATAGTCAGTGTTGCAACTGGGGGTCAACTGAGGCAATCTGCAACATGATTGTTGCTTCCCTTCTTGTATTTAATGTTCAAATGGAATTGTTGCATATATGTGGACCACTTATGATGGCAATAATTATGCAACTTCCCTTATGTATGTATAAACTGAAGAGATCAGTGATCTTTGTGGATGATCATCTCCTTCCCCAGAATGTAATGTTTCCATTTTCAACAAGTTTGCATGATGAAATACATATTTTTATCATAGGTAGGGTATTTCCAAATTGTATCAGAAAGTGTCTCACTGTGATAGGTCGCTGAATTCCCTTGCTAGGAGAGAACTACACCAATATCATAGTCGGAGGCGTCTGTCTAAATTTCAAATGGTTGTTGTAGATCTAGTAATGTGAGTATTGGTGCAAACAAAAGGTGGTGCTTCAGCTCAATGGACACCTTTTGTTGGGACTTAGACCAGAAAAACATTTCTTTCGCTTCGCCCTTGGTAACTTGACTAAAAGGCCAAGTGATATGAGAGAATTTCAGTGTGAACCTTCCATAAAAATTGATAAGGCCCAAAAAGTTGCGAAGCTATGTTAGAGTGGTTGGAGCTAGTCAATCCAAAATGATTTGGATCTTAGATGGATCCACTTGCACGCCTTTCGCATCAAAGACGTCATCTAGATATTGGACATGTCTCATGACAAAGGTGCATTTCTCTAAGTTGGTTCATAGTTTGTGTTGTCACGGGGTTGGAAGGACCTGTCGAATGTGTTGCAAGTGCTCTTCCCAAATCTTACTAAATGTGAGGATATCGTCCAGATATACAACCACGAAGGATTTAGTGAAGGGAAACAAGATGTCATCCATCAACCTCATAAAATTTTCAAGGGAATTTGTTAACCTGGAAGGCATGACCAACCTCTCAAAAAGGCCCTCCTTGGATTTGAAGGTGCTCTTCCATACATTTGTGGGTTCTATTGGAACCTGGTGATAGTAAGACTTCAAATTGATCTTGTTGAAGTACTCATCCTCCTTGAGTTGGTCAAGAACTTCATCAATCTGTGGGATTGGATACCTGTTCCTAATAATGATTTTGTTTAGTGCATGATAATCAATGCAGAGTCTCTAGGTCCCATCCTTCTTTTGTACAAGTACAATCAAACTCCCATAAGCTGAGGAAATTGATCAAATGTGCCATTTTTGCAGCAACTCTTGGATCCGTCGCTTGAGTTATTCATTTTCCATAATCATTAGGGGAATTTTGAGGTCTAAAATGGGCCTCCTAAGGAAAATGTACAATCAAAATTCACTTTATGAGAACCAATTACATTTTAGGGGATGACATTATCTGTAATGGTTGAGGTGGCATTGCTTGAGTTAAAGGTACTTACTTGTCACATTCTCAATGGTGGATAAAAACTCATGGTTAAACATGGTAGTGCTCTAAGTACTTTTAAAGTCAAAGTAAAGTATTCATAATAAATGTTATTTCATACTTTTTGAATAAAAATATATTATTGTTATTTCATATTTCTTGAAAGAAACAATGCATATCCCTATACATTTATTATATTATATTATATTGTTTTTATATAGTATATTAATTACATGTTATTATACAATTTAAATAATATAAATTTTAATTAATAGCATATAATATAATTAAGAATTTATAAATTTTTATTTTTATTTTATTTTAAGTTATTTAAGTACAAAGGAAAAATGCATTAGTTGTTCAATGATAATGAATTTTTCTTGAAAAGTTCATTCTTATTTATAGTCACATCAATACAATTTTTTTATTAATTTATTTTGGTACAACTTTTGAATTGAATTTAACTATGGTTACATAGATAGTGGTGCAAAAAGTGAATTGCAAATTCATAAATATTATTTTATTGGTTTAGCTATTATTTTGTTATTTCCTTAGGAGGCCCATTTTAGACCTCAAAATTCCCCTAATGAGAGTGACGATATATTGTCCCATTTGGTAGAGGTGTTCCGGGAGTCAAATCGATCAAATTATTTACCTGACAGTGCAAAGGTACCTCTATGGGTGAGGAGAAGATGTCATTGTATTCTTCCACTACCTTATCCACCTACTTCTGCTGCGTGGAGGAACCCTTCCTAGGGGCCATGGATGTGGCCACAATCTTCCCTTTAATTTGAGAGCAAATCAGAAAGAAAACAAATTTTACTACGTTGCTTGACAGAGATCAAAGAGATGGAGGTAGGTGGAGCTACCTTTGGTATCCTATATAACTTATTGCCCAAAGTAATAATAACAATGTGAGTTTTGGACTCATACACAACATGATGCTTCCACAAGTATGGTTGGCCTAATAACACATCACAAACTTCAAGAGTCTAACACCCTCCTACCACACCTACCCAATTTTACCAGTCCACCAGGGTAAATATGTGACAAAGAGTTACTATGATATGAATCAACCTCTTATATCACCTTAAGCAAGTGGAATCGACAAAACAAAACCTTACTGACCTTCGTGAGGTGCTACAAGATCTCGAAGGGATAAAACACCCTTCTAGGTGTCCAAGCCCTTAGTTAACTTGCCTTTTCATTGATCTGGACTCTCAGTCGCATGCACAAGGCTGCATCCATGTGACTATAGACCTCCAGTCACATGAATAACCACTGCAAGGTTGCGACTACAGTGTTTTTCAATCAGTTCTGTGCTTGAGACCACGAAATTTGAGCCACTTTTTCAGGGCTAGAATCCAAACCATTGGCAAAAAATTGATGAGACTTTCCAAAACAATAAATGACACAAAGACAAAGCTTCTAACACAAAACTTGATCAAGGACTTGGCCTAACCAAGCCTAACCATGACAAACATTTCATCAAATACATCAAGAACATGAAATGTACAGGTCACAAATACACATCTAAACATAGGGATCTCATACTTATCTTAGAATCATTAAGAATGTATTATGCCCTCTCATAATAGCTGCAGTATCATCTATTAGGTCATGCATTCATTAACATTTCATTTACTAATCAAAACATTATGAAATACATAACTTAATTATGTCACAAAATCATGCTTATAACCAACATATAACCAGAATAATAACAATGATAGATCAACCATTAAAGCCACATAATCACAAGTATAAATACTTGTCAAACACAAGAGAAAAAGAACTCTGATTAACATATGAAAAATCCAACCAAGTCAAAGACTTCCATATACCACCTAACCATAGATTGGGCTGAACCAAGTCTTTCTTTCAGCCAATCACCCTTGTGCCATATTCCAAGCATGAATGTGGGACTCACAACAAAACCAGCCATGCTTCTCAGGATTTACCACATATCCCACCAAACCGGTTAGAGATTTCTAGGCCTGAAGCAAGCACCAATACAACCATGCTCTATAGTACATCCCGCCAAGGGATTCCTAGGCCAAAACATGAAAATATACTTCCAGGCTTTACCACAATCCCACCATACACCGATCTAGGGATCACTAGGCCTATACAAGCATGGATGCCTCTAAATATATCCACTTAAACTATGAGGAATTTTTGTTGTCTCCACCCTCTAGGCTTTATCGTATATCCCTTCATTTACCGGTCAATAATTCCTAAGCCCAATGAAGGTATATACCACCAGGATTTACCACAATTCCACCTTTACTGGTCCAGGGATTCCTAGGCCTTGTGATTATTCCTGAGACCACCCCACTCAGTTTCAAAACCATCGGGCAATCCAACTCAACCAAGTAAGAGAAGACCCCATCACACCATGGCTATCTAGAAATGGAAAAGCAAGGTTGAAAACCACTATCACACCTAGAAAAACCCATTACAATGACAACAAGGGAACCAAATACACACATGCATGTACCATACATGCAAAAACTAACAAGGAAAACAAACATGCAACTCAGTACCTTCAAGTAATCTCGTTGTAGCAACTTGATCCAACTCTTCCTTGCTTAATATTTGCTTTCCTTTGTATTTCCTTTACTTTCCTTTGTCCAATGCTAGAGTGCTCCATGGAAACTCTAAATGTCCAAGAGTATGAGAGAGAATAGAAGAGAGAGCTCCAAACTAAAACTGAAAGAAAACTATGAACAAATCCTCATAAACCTTTTTATCACTGAGACCTCTATTTTCTTCATTTTCCATTATTTTCCTTGAATTTCCTCCTCACATGCAACCTATGACCTTTCACCTTCCTTTTCTCCTAATTTCCTTTATTTTCATAAATAAAATTCCAATAAATGCCACTTTTCATTTCCAAAGCCTTGTCCTTTTCCAATTCCAATTTCCCTAAGCCATAATAAACGAAATGAACACCCGGTGGGATTTTTTCCCAACATTCAGCTTGGAATATGTGTCCCGTGACCTTGGTATTGCTTTTCCTTTATTATTTATTACATGAACTTTTAACCCAACGTTGTTACAAACCCTCCCCCTTAGGGAAACACGATCCTCGGTGTTCAATGATACCTACAACTAGAAAACCATTGTAAGCCAAAACATGCTGCCCATGGAGATTTATAACTTAACTCGATGCAGTATTTACAATGAACAAATTGTTGAAAATCAACCAACATGAAAAACATAACAAAATTATGCCCATACCGCTTATTGGAGCTTTATAATACAACTCGTTGTAGCATTTACATATATATACATATATACATATACCAAAATTGATTTTCCTCAACTGACAGAAAATGAAGGATACATAGCCTACATCTGATCAACCACCTCCCATGTAGCTTCATCGGGCCCAAAGTGCTTCCATTGTACTTTAACCTGCTCAATTACTCAATTTCGGAGAATGAACATATTTCTCTACAAAATACACTGAGGTTCTGGCTGGAATTCTCCTTCTGGTTCCACCTGCAATACAAACCAATCAATAACATGATCAACATCATTTACATATCTTTTAAGTGATGAAACATGGAAAACATCATGGACTTTCACTATCGGAGGCAGCACAAGTTTGTAGGCCACTGGTCCAATCCTCTCAAGGAGATCGAAAGACCCATAATAGCAAGGTGCCAGTGTCGCACATGACCCAATCCTCAAGGAGTTATTCTTGGTTTGATGTGAAAGTACACATGCTCTCGAACCTGTGTGGATCTGCATAATTTTTCTACCTATCTTGTGCTTCTTTTAAATTCTTCTTGATAACCTGCATTTCTTGTTCCATTTTTGCCAAAATATCTGGTCCTATCAACACCTTATTCGCTGGATCACTCCAACTGATGGGATTATTACAACTTCGTCCTTAGAGTGTCTCAAAAAAACTCATCCTCGGTGACTCTTGATACCCATTGTTGTAATAAAACTCAACCATTGGAAGATACTCTTCCCATTTCCATTGTTGATGCATCACATACATCCTCAACATGTCCTCCAAAGTCCTATTGACCCTCTCTGCTTATGCATCTGTGAGTGGATGATAAGTTGTGTTGAAGGCCAAATATGTATCCAAACCTACAAATAACTCTTTCCAAAACCTAGAAGTGAACTTAGCATCCTTATCTGATACAATCTTCTTCGGTACACCATGCAACCTCAATATATCTCTGATGAAGGCATGTGCTACGTCACTAGCTGAATATGTGCGTTTCACCAAAATGAAACATGTTACCTTTGTCAAGTTTTCCACCAGAACCATGATGGAGTCATGCTATCTAGATGTCCTCGGCAATCCCATAACAAAATCCATGGAAATGACCTCACATTTCCATTCTGGAATCAGAATTAGTTGTAGTAGACCACCTAGATGTTCACACTCTGCCTTTACCCATTTACAATCCAAATATCTAGCCACAAACTCTGCCACTTCCTTCTTCAAATTCAGCCAATAGTAGAATTTATTCATAGATGTTAATGTTTTCTGATATCCTGGATGACCTAAAGATAACTTAACATGAAATTCCCTCAAGATAATTTTCTTGAGCTCATTGTTGTCCGACACATATATCATGTCTTTAATATGACCAAACCATCTATCGTGAGATGATAATCCACTTCCTGTTCACTTGTACCTTGTTGTAACCTGTGCCTAAGCTCCCTGTACCTTTCATCCTATTGTTCTGCCTATAAGATATTAACCTATAAATTTGTCCCATATGAACTCATAGTTGCTATGTGATTCACATGTACTCTTGTGCTAAGAGTATCTGCAAACTTTTTCTCTTTACCTTAATATATATGATGTTGAAGTCAAACTCATTGGTCTTTGTCAATCATCTAGCTTGCCTAACATTCAGATTCGGTTGGTCAAATAGGTATCTCAATCCATTGTGATCACTCATTAAGATGAATCACATGCCAAGAAGATAGTGTATCCACATCTTCAAAGCATGGATGATCGCTACTAACTCAAGATCATGTGTCGCATATTTTTTCTCGCGCTCATTCAATTTCCTTGACTCATAACATATCACTTGTCCCTCCTTCATCAATACTCCACCAAGACCTCTCTTGCAGGAATATGTGCATACTACAAACTCTTTATCCAGTTCTGCAATCTTTAAAACTGGAGCATTTGTAAGAAACCTCCTCAAAACTCGCTGCACATTCCTCTGCCCATTCAAATTTCTTTCCTTTCCTCTACAATTATGTGATAGGATAGGAAATTTGTGTTTGCTTGAAGGGGTCCTGGCCTAGGTTTAGAGTTATTTGTGCACCAACAAAACCATCTATTACTTCTCCTTTCATAAATGGCATCAGCGTAGATCGCAGTCTCACCCAAGGCAATATTGGGGGATGTCAGAACTAGGTTTCTACATACAAAGTTATAATGGAGTTTGGATCTACTGCTAAACTTCTATTTATGCTTATTATGAAATGTGCGGATGTATCTATCTAATTTAACAACTTATACGTCATTCATCAATGGTTATTTGTGTGCATTGTGTCGTTATCATCAAAACACAACATAAAGCATATAAACAAATTCGCAATACATATAATGAACAGATTCACACATGTAAGCACAAAGATGCCTTCAAAACTCTTTCTATTTATTATGATAAGTCTCTTCATCACGTACACTTATTTGACCTGCACACACAATTGCAGGTGGTTTGCACACAAAGTTGTCGACTCTTCAAGGCCTCTGTGCACACAGATGCAGAGCCTTCCCTTAGGCCCAAAATAGACTTAGAAACAAATATTCAACAGTTAATGCTCATCAACAATTCATGCTACAGACTACTTTGACACAACATTACATATGTTTTAATAGAATTTACATCGACTCAAAACCATGGTGCACATACCATGGGTGGACACAATAATACACTAAAACCCAAAAAAAATTACAAAATAAGGGGCTTCGACCCACCACGAAGCCCCTAAACTTCATGCAGTAGATATAGCTTCATTGTTCTGCACACTTTGCTCCTCAAGTTGTGGATTCCTTTGACCCAAAATGACCCAAATTGGCCCCCAATACTCACATGTAACTCGTCCTGAGTCACTCAACTGGTGCGCCCCAAATCTTATCTGCAATGTTGTTGTAGGTTGTATTCAATCGTTGAATCATCTCTGCAAATTTCTTCTCTTCTTTGTGCACTTCCTCTAATAACTTCTCTATCACCGGCCTGGCTATCCTCTAAAGCACGTCTTTCTACCTTTGCCGCATCTCCTTAAGATTTCCATCTATTGTCTGAGACAACTTAATGTCCTCATCATGCCATGGTTGAGTCCTAATTGTTATCAAATGTTATTTCCTTCACAGATCCTTGATCTGGATTTGTATATTTTTCTCTTATGTGCTCCAAGCAAGCCGCTGCATAGGTGCTAAGGTCCTCACAGTTGCCCAGATCTCGTCTAATTGCATCTGAAATACTAGCACCTCATCTTCAATTTTCAGAATGTTTGGATCCTCCTACAACAAGGTACAAATATCCATGGTGTCATCTAACAACTTTCCACGGTCCTTTACTATGGTGGAGATACCTTCCAATGCAATTTTAAGGTCCACTTCCCTCTGCTCTCGTACCTTCAGCAGTGTGGTTGGCTACAGCCTAAGTTGAAGCTCAACGATATGTACCTGGTTCTCAAACTTGAGCTTCTCCATGTTGTTATTTGACTCCTTGATTGTGAGGGCGAGCTTCACAACCTTATATGTTGGGGCTTCCTCTGCATGGACCTTGATGTCTAGAATCTCGCTGCAAGTCTTTCCTATGGCATCCTCTAGCTGCTTGTGTTGTTGTCGCTCCTTTCCCCTCTCCTTGATGACCTGATCGAGTTCCTTCATTATAGTTGTGTTGTCCTGTTCCACCTGCCTAGTTATTTGTAAGGCGTGTTGTTAACACCCCTTCAGCTCATTTGTGACACTCTGGTGGAAGTCGTGCAGTGTCTATGTGGGCATCGCAACAATATTCAATTTGATGATATCCCAACCCTTCGCTCGCTCTCGATCCTCTGCAACCTCGAACTGTAGTGCTCCTTTAGATACCTGCAAAATCTGAACACCAAAATTTGTTTCCAATCGAAGCTCTGGTTATGCCTCCTAGATCGACTGTGTTGATTGAATGGCTAGTTGTTCCTGTGGTATTTTTTGTGCCACACCTTAAGCTCTTGCATTCCGTGTTGCACCTCTTTCAGTAATGCTTTATACTGATCTTCAATCTAGTTCAATGTATATTTTGTGATATGCAACACCTTACCACCAATTTCATCAATGTCCCCTTTAGTGAGGGTCATTGGCTCTGCACGCGTGGATCTATCTACCTTGTGCTTCTTCTGCACAACTGACGTAGATGTTGTTGGTAACCTTTTATTCACAATAAATGGGGAATCCTCTCGTTCGTCTTCGCTTGGAGGGTCTTGGTCACCTTACTTTTGCTTTATTCCTTCGGATTCCTCTCCATCCTTCTCTGTTTCTTTATATGCGTCTTTCCCAGCTTCTGTATCTTTTCCACTGGTATTTGCATGTTCTGTCTCAGTGCCCCCATTGGGTGGAGCCAACCAGTCTATTGGCTATTTCCTTGTGACTTGCACAATGTCAAGTTCGGTGACCAAGTATGGAAAAGGGTACCATACTTCTTCTGGATCCTATCGCGCCTTGATGTATATTCTGTGAAAATAGGCTTTGAAGTCTGCAATTCGCCCATAATCCACAAATAAAGTAGGTGACAGCCTGGGACGTTGACTCACCATTGTGCTCAACTCCATCTCCATTAACACCAAGAAAGTTTTATTGTCCATTGCACGCTTCGGTTCCTTAGAAAACCAAAGCGATGCATACCTCGTAGCCTCGCACACATCTGGCTCAACAATAGGGAACTATGACTCTTTTGGTTCCTTCTAAGCCATCATTGCAATGATCAACAACAACCATGCATAATGGAATGTCTTCCCTTGTTCTTGCGCTTCAAGGCAGTCATCTAAAAATTCTTTTCATAAGTAACTGACCCAGTTAAACAAGACCCCCTTACTGCACTATGTGGCCAAAGAGACCACAACTGCTGGCACTTTGTATGGTCTTCATTTGCACATTTTTTTCCCCACAAGTATGTGTACGGCGAAGCACACCACTTGGTCATTGATAGAACTGATATCGTAGCCCCTTGACTTATTGATCAACCCATATTGTGTCTTCATGTCATCAGCGACTGCCTTATCCTGACTCTTACCCACAAAATCTTTAGCGGGGTTCTTTCACTGGTATGGTAGTGTGGTTATTTGTCTAATTAGCATCTCATCTATTGGTATCCTCTGTCCTAGCCAGAGGGATCTGTCATGCACCAAAGAAAGTAGCTAGTGAACACAAATGGTGTTGATATTACTTCGCTTGAAGTGTGGAATGCTCAAAAAATTTAACAGTCATGCGCTCTGCGATCCTTTAGCCCACTAGTGTGGCTCCAATATGGTAGCTTTAATCTCTAGGTAATAAACCTGATGTAGGTATCTACTAGGCTCAAATTGTGGATACTTGCTTCGATCATTAAAATCCCAGTCCTCCATCTTCACTCGTGGCACTTTCACTAATGGTTCTCCTTAAAAAGGTACATCTTCGAGCAGCAGTGGTGTGAATACACCAGACTTCACATTATCAAGGTCTTTCACCTTCTTAGCACCTGGTTTCTTGGCATTATATATGGTGGTAGCCTAGAGATAGATTCTAAATACTTTTATTCCATGTCCTATGGTATATCTACTTCTGGAACCTCAGTTTCTTCCTCGCTGTCCTGAATCACCATTGGTTTCTTCTGTTTCTTATCCTGTCGTTTCTTGGTACTCTGTTCCTTGGAAATTTTCTTTCGTCGCAATTGTCTAATTTCGGGGGTCACAGCTGGTCTCTTTACCTTCTTTTTCTTTGGTTGTGCTTCTTTTGTGGTTGGCTGCTTCTGTGGCAACCGTGGGCCTGTGACATTCAGTGTTGTAGATTCCATGACTTCTGCTAGTCTCTTCCTTATGAATCCCCTATAAATATCATCAAAACCTCTGTCATACATACAATGAATAGCTTTATTCTCACTTAGGCACAAATTCACAATTCGAATTCCTAGGAAGAAAAGTGTCAAAATGTGGAGCAGGACCTTTCTTTTATACCAAATTTGAATTTCGTACCTCATGATTTTCTTCATATTTGGCTCATTTAAGGCAGATATGGCGCTATATTTGACCAATTATGCTCAATAAATGCGCTTTCCCCACTCCTTTTAACGAAAATTTCCCTTTCACGTCAACTTTTTCCTTCCAATGGTCATATTTCTGGTGAACTTCGACGACCCTTCCCATGTGTCGTAGAAATTCCACCCTCGATTCAGTTTCGTTAGACTTTTACATACCCTTGAAGATCGTGCCGTGATATTCCTTCTATGCAACTCTTTCGGACTACGCCATACTTCTGACTATTGCGCAATGCTATTCCTTTTGACGAAGCCCCTTTATATAGACTATTATATAGTCCAATGCCCACTTTAAACTGCAAGTGGCACTAAGACTTTCCCCTCAATTATTTCAGTGTGAATCCCCAAGGACAGAGTCGTCCCTGTATATCTGCAATATGCTACCATTCACTCGTCCTCGCTCAGCTGACCATCCAACTTCGCAAGCTGAACTGTGCCTCCATCAGAGATGTTCCTAATGATATATGGTCCCAATGTGTTTGAAACTTTCCTGGAAACCTCACAAACTTGATATCATACAACAGTAAAAGGTATTCTTCCTGGAATGTCTTTTTCTTGATATTCTTGTCATGCCAAGCTTTCTCCCTTGCTTTTTTCACTTACTAATGATAACCTGAAATAAACATATCTTCTTCAAGAGCAAGCAATTGCTCCATCCTTTCTTCCATTGTATTGCGGTCGACCATGTCTGTGAATGTTGTGATTCTTAAACTTGGCACAATGTACTTCATAGGCATGATTGCTTCTTTTCCATAGACCAACCTAAAAGTTTTCTACCCTGTGAGCTTCTTGCATGTTGTTCTTTATGCCCATAACACCAGTGTAATTCTCAGGTGCCAGTAATTTTTGTTAACATTTCACACTTTTGTGAGTGCGTTCTCCATAATCTTATTGAAAGTTTCAACTGTCCAATTTTCCTGAGGATGGTATGGTGTAATTTTATGATGGTACACTTGAAATTCTTCAGTCAATGCCTTAATAGTCTTATGTAGAAAATGTGAACCCCTGTCACTCATTGAGATCTTTGGATACCCAAATCTGGACAAAATATACTCAAATATGAACTTCACAGTAGTATCTGCGCTGTAATCCTTCACTGGTTGAGCTTTGGCCCATCTCGTCAAATAGTCAGTTACAGTGATTATATACCTTGTGTCGGTCTTCTTTCCTGGTGGGTTAATAGGTCCAACAAAGTCAATCCCCCACTTATCAAATTCCTACAAAGTTACTTGATTCAATGGAATTTCATCCTCCTAGATGGCCTTCCTGTTCTTTGATATGCATCGCAAGCTCTACAAAACTCCTTTGCATCCTTATGCACTATGGGACACCATAATACAACTCTCAAAATATTCTACACAGTGGCCTTTCCTATATAACGTCCTCTTGCAACTCCTCCATGAGCTTCTGTCAAAATACTCTGCCTTTCATGCTCAAATACATATTTGTGCAGTATTTCATCTGGTCCCATTTTGTACAAATTTCCTGCAATCAACAAAAAATTAGCTACCTTGACTACCAATTCCTCCTTTTGTTGTGTGGTGTACTCTGCTGGTGTCATCCCTGTGGTTAAAAATTGAATAATATCCCCGAAGTTATCATCTGCGACCCTGATTCGGAATTACTACATCGCATCCGGTAAGTTATCCTCAATTCTTGTCAGTTCCTCTCCTATTTCTATCCTTGACAGATGACCAGGCACAACATTCAATCTTCCTGGCTTGAATACAACTTCAAAGTCATTATCTTGAAACAATAACAACCATCGGTAGATATTTCCTCCTAAAACAGGCTTATTCACTGAATACTTCAGTGCGGAGTGATCAGTGAACATCTTGAAGTGCACTCCCAACACAAAATTCTTGAACTTCTGTAATACATAAACCATAGCCAACCCTTCTCTTTTTGTCGTATAATGGTTCTTCTTTGTCTTGGACAGTTTTCTGCATGCGAAAGCTATGGGGTGATCAATTTATCCTTCTCCTGGTTGTGCCAATACTATACCCAATGCTACGCAAGAGCCATCAACATGTACATGAAATTCCTTATTCCAATATGGGAAAACTAGAATAGGCGCAGTTACCATCTTCTCCTTCAACATGTCGAGGCTCTTTTGGAATTCTTTATCCCTGTGAAAAGTAACATCTTTCTTCAATAGCTTCTCCATCGATGCAGTTATCTGCATATACACCTTTAAAAACTTTATGTAATAGCCATTATGTCTAAGTGTCGTGCGCAATTGCTTCATTTTCTTAGGTGGCTCCAGGTTCAAAATAGCAACATCTTCACAGGGTCCACCATAAGCCCCTGCTTACAAGAAGCATGCCCTAATAGTATACCGAAAGGTACACAAAAGATGCACTTCTTCAAATTCAAAAGGACTGTATACATGTATTCGACATCAATCTCAAGCTTGAAACATGTTTCTTCAACAACCCAAAGACTATCCAATCATCAAAGTAAACCTCCAAAAATTTGTATATATACTCCTTGAAATTTGTGACTACAACTCTAGAAAATATGGCAGGATCATTCTTCAAACTGAAAGGCATCACGGTGTACTGGTAATAACCCCACTCTGTAGCAAATGTTGTCTTGTATCTATCTTCTAGTGCAATTCTGATCTGATGGTAACCCAAATATCCATCTGTGAAAGAATAAGCCTCTTGTCCTCCTACATTGTCCGATACTTCATTCTTGAATGGTGTGGGAAAGGGCTCATGCACACATGCATCATTCAATTTCTTTAGGTCCTGTTGAAGCCTCAAAAATCCTAGCTTCAAAAATTGGGGAAAACCACCCGGTCCAGACCTTAGTACAGTTCCTTTTCCGTTTGGGATGGTGGCTCCGACTGGATAATATGGGACCAGTTTCCCAATGATATATGGGTTGATGATTGGTTGTTTATATAATGGGTAATGGAAATAATAATTAATCTAATCTATAACTTAAATAAATACAAATAACTCTACTTAACCCGGGTATCATATAATAATTGTGATTCTAGATTTGTTCCCGATTAGATGAATAATCATACAGATGGCTTATTCGTCCAAAAGAAAGATGTATGCACATATAATAATTTATTTTTTTAAGAAATTAAACAAAGTAATGATGATAACATATCGCATTCATATATTTATATTGTTCACATATATTTTGAAAGATGAAAATTCTAAATTTTCAAGAATGATATAACAAAGGTTTGTTTCCCAGACATACATATGTAAACAATAGCAATTTTCATAAAGAATGTTTTATTGCATAAAGAAAATTAAACAACATGATTATTATAGAAATACCAGATACATTTGTAACCTCCTGATGAAAATAACACTTTGATCCCGCTTTCTTACTTAGAACAACCTTTAGGAAAAACAAAAATGCAAATTCTTGAAAACAATTTCCTCATAAAATTACATAATTGTGATTCACCATTAATAAAAATAATGTATTTGGAAGTACATAAATGTAACTTCTCAATTCAAAAATTAATACAAATTGAGGACCCCTTTCTAAATACATGAAAGGGGTTTAAATAATAATAAACTTAAAACAAACTATCTAAAATATCACTAAAATGTTTTTCAAATTTGCTAAAAATGTGAAATCGAAGATCCGATTTCATAAAAATAGAATTTCGATCTCCACTGAAATAGGTTCATTGTATATCTGGCATGCGCAGCTGGCAGATTGATAGCATTTCTTTTACTCTGGGAGCATGACTCAATCAGGAATGTAGCTGACTGGTATATGTGGCATCTAAAAGTTTTGAAATCATATAACTGATGGCATTAGAGAGGCATTTTGTAGTCATCTGTTGGCTATGAGGCTTAACCAAATAGAACCAGAATGCATCCCATGTAATTCCTTGTATTGTGTTGATCTGTTGGTCCTTATTGGCTAAGTCCCGCTTCCATTGTTTCTCTATTTCTTTGACCTTTGGGAGTTTCCCTGGGATACAATCGGAAATTAGGTTGGCCGCATACAAACTGTCATTGATTAATTCCACTAAACTGTTCATTATAGCTCTTGCTCTGGAGGTAGCCCGTTCTTCCTTAATTAACTATGTTTCCCATTCTGCAAACAAAATTTCCTTGTGTGATTCTTGAATCTTGGGAATATTGGTAGCGATGCCTTGGTCTGTGTCTTGCCATGTGAGGAATCCTGAAATTTTCTCATCGGCATCTTCAAATTCTGACCTTGTATTTACTGCCTTTTCTATGAGTGATGTCGCTATTTCACATAGAGGGTCAACCAGTGTTATTTTATGACATAAAATATCAAGTTGTTGTGACAACATCTTACTTAATTCAAGAGCCTCCATTTTGAATTGATCAAGTTCAGGATACTCCTTAAATTTGTGTATTTGTGCTTGTAACAAAGCATTCTGTTCTTCTTTGGCCATCTTCTCCTGTTGAAGCATTACCTGTAATTTGTTTAGCTCTTGTGATAGTTGTTGTTCTTTATGTATAGCTTGCTGGTCAAACTTTTGTTTCTCAACATTCAGTTGCTCTTTAAGCTGCTCAATCTTTTGACTTTTTTCAATTAGCTGTTGTTCTAGTTGCGCTATTTTTTGGTGATCCATTGTTGCCTTTTCTTCCAGCAACGCTATCTTTTGATCTTTTTCCTTTATCAATTGACTGAATTCAGAGGCTTTGTCCATTGTCGTTGTCGTATAAGCCCCCACATATTGAGATAATTTAGTTAAATCCTCTGAGGGATTAACTTCAGAGTCCTTCCAAACAACATTCATTAATTCGACTTAGGGAGATGAAAATAGACCCTGATCAATTTTCCTTTTCTTTATTTGTTTTCTAGCTACATCCCTATGCTTTGGGCTATAAAAGACATCCAGGGGTGGTATATCTTCAATATTTAATATAATTTCTTCAGAAGGATTTTCTGGAATAATCTCAACATCTTGTCTATTAGTATTGCTGACTATTCCTTCAACTGTAACATTGGTGACCAAAGGTTGTTGTGTTGTAGGCGATTGCATTGTAGACACATTCTAGGAATCATTTTGACTCTTGATTTGCCGATCAAATTGTTCCCATTCCTTCAATAAATTTGAATGATCATGTATATCAATTTCAGAGGAATTTCCATCTTTTTTACTTGTTTTTTCCTGTTCAGTTTGATTATCAGCCTTATTCCCTATATTCTTCTTTTCCTGTTCTATTTCAGTGTTCTTTTCTTCACTGTTTTATTCCTGTTGCAGTAGGGGGGTAGTTCTCAACTGATCAAGAGGTATTGTTAGTAGTCTCTTGTTTCTGAACTGTAGGAACTCTTCCATGTCACTTGCTCCAAATTTTAATTTTGCTAGATGTTTAACCTGTAAAAATCCTTTGGCCGAGGCAAATAGATCATCAAAATCAACATCTTCATGTTCAAATTTAGCAACCTATATCATAGATGTAAAGTTATAGGCAACTTTCTTTGGATCATACTGTCTTTTGGGAATGGTTGCCAATCTGAGGTCTTTTATTTTTTGGGCTTCTTTCTCTGCATGTTTAAAATCATGTAGAGAAAAAGATCCACATCGGAGGGGAAATGTAGGCCACATTAGCTTCTTAGAATTCTTTAGGTTTCTAGACATCTCTTTCTCTGTTATTTGATAGGCTATTTCTCGGGCTAACAATTTATCAGGAATGTACAAGGGTAGAACATGAGGATTAGTGATACTTCCGAATATCTGGATATAGGTGAATTTTTCTTCTCCAAACCAACTTCTGATTGAGGTTAGGTCAATGTTGGCCTCATCGGATAACCTTGGAGCAGGTTTGTTGAATATAGATTGATGAACAGGCAAGATAAATCCATGACAAATTTTGTATATAGGGTCTTTGTAATAGGCTTTCCACAGATATTTGTGATAAATGTGGATAGGAATTGGGCTTTGAGGATTCCACTTCCAGCCTAAGATAGGGAATTCAGAGTTGAAACATATGGTGTCAATAATATAAGCACTCATGTAAAATGGGGGTATTATCCGGGTAGTTACAAACTTGTTTTTCCTATAATCAAGGATTTTGCTTGCCATTTTATCAGATAAAATGGTTGCCCAATCCATGATGCAGGGGTTAACAGCGGCTTCAATTAAAGGTACCATCTCAATAGAAAATTTTTCTGAGTTGATGGTTCCAAATAATCACATCATAGCTGCAACATTTTTCTGAGTTGATGGTTCCAAATAATCACGTACCCGAAGTGTGTGCTTATGTTTTTCTGGAAAATACCTCCAATCTTTAATGAGATCTGACTCCACTTCATTTTCTTTGGCGAAGTCTTCCAAAAATGCTTTATTGTAGATTTGCTAAGGTTCTGGTAGGTGATACATCTTCTTGATGTCTTCTGCTTTGAAAGACCCGAACATCCTTCCATCTGACGTAAAGAACACTCTGTCTATTATATTGATACTTTCTATCACCCATATTACCATGTCATTATACGGGAGAACATTTGCGCGAGCTGCTATTTTGTGAAGATAGGAGCTCGCCAATTCCTTAAGAGTGCTTTCTGATTTTTTATCTGAATCTGCCTCCGACTCTTCTTCTGATATTATAGTTGGATCTTCTGCTTCCAGTAGATTGTAAACTCCTTCCCATGAAGTTTTGTCAAGACCCAAACAGGTAGTATCGGTTACTAATACTAATTTAGCTGGTTGCTCTTTTGGAACGACAGAGACCTTCGCTTTTCTAGATTTCTTAGACATTTTCATGTCTCGTAGGTTTTTCTCAGGTCTGCACAATGGAACAAATTAGCAGAATGATGGAAAAATTCTTTTAAGAATGAATACAAAATAGAGAGGAGTTAAATGGCATTTAATCACAACAAAGATGACAAATTAAAGAAATATTATTCCATCGAAGATGAAATCCGCAAAGGATTTCAACCATGATTATCTTTTAATGATTTTCTCGTATAATGTGAGATTTAAATGCCATTGTAGGTTGTCTCGTCGCACATTTATAATGGTCCATTTAAAGCATTCATATCATGACTTTTCAGATTTTCCGATCAACAATAATCATATATCGAAGATAGGAAGTCTCAAATATTTTAAGTATTTCCATTTTATATCTGCGATTTGCGATTATTGTTGAGTTGGCATGAATAGCGCGATGATCATATCAAACTATTGGCATTTCTTATATAAATGATCTATTTAATGTTTTCTTTTACGGGAAGCGCTTTTTTTGAAATAATGATATCGCATCGCAAATTTTTAGTGGAGTGTCTTTGGATATGAGTTATGTGTTTTTAGTGATGAGCAATTGCGATTTAACTTATTGCATCAAAGCTTTTTCAAAATGGGTGCATAAAGATGTGATATGACTTAACCGATTTGTGATTGCAATCGGGTTTATCGCATCGGAGCTTTTCAAAATGGAAGGTTTGGACTCATGCTCGTGCGATATGCACTTTTGCGATTGCTTAATCACAAATCGGGGTTGAATGATAACACAATTGATTCTATACTTTGAATATGTGAAATGCGATAAAGTCCTTTATGTTTTATTTTTTGTTAAATAAATCTTTTTTTTGTTGGGGATCGATTCTATTGCATGCTAGATCAGATTTCCTCAAAACATTTTATTGATTCTATAACTATTCAAAGAAAAGGGGACCCATTTCTTATTAAAAATTAATATAAAAAATTGAAATGGGAAGGGTTGTTTGTACAGCACAACAGGTCCACACATATTCTAATTTTTCCCTTTATCTTCTATTCCTGAACTACCATAGAACTTACCCATTCAGATTCTTCGACCAGTTCAATGATCCCTGCTTTGATCATATTTTCTAACTCTGCCTTCACTTTTTCCTTATATTTCGGATTCAGTCAATAGGGACTTTGATTTACGGGCTTCACGTCACATTTTAGAGTAATCCTCATAACTCCTAGGTCTCCTACGATACCATTCAATTCAGAAAAAATTGTGGACAAGAGTTCTTGATACTCGTGCAACAACTTTGCAAATTTGCTAACTGTGTCTTCATCTCAATAATCTCCAATTAATGAAAATTTTGGTTCTTCATCTGACCCAATATTCACCTTCTTCTTCTTCACGAGTTGTGTTATGTTAGGGATTTCAGCTTCTGGTCCAGAAAATTTGCGATGTCCTTATGATTCAATGATATCAATATTGCGCGGATCCTCATCATCCTCTTCCGCTGTCACATTATAGCATTCTAGTACGTGTTGCAACTATGTGGTCCAATCGGGTTGCGTCCAAGTTAGCGCAGTTGTAGTCTTAAAAATCCAGTTTTTCGTTCCATGTCACAGTTGTGTCTCCAAGTACCAATTCATAGGTATCATGTATAATGTGTGAAAGAACACATGTACCAACTCTGACTCTATATCTTCTCCCCAAACCAAAGTCTGGCGAAAAATGTGCTCCCAAGGGTCATCCTTACCATCATATTTTACTTCAATTTTGGTATTTACTTGGCCAAATATGATCTTCATTAGTTTGTGATACTCTTTCCAACTTCTGATATTTTCTTTATGAATACCCCACCATATAGCAGGTGTAGATCTCAGGGTTACATCTGACACTTGGAACCTTTTTTCTTCTGGAACTTCTCTTTCAAATTCATCAGGAAACATAATTACATCGCCTATCCCATCATAATAAGGAAAATTACATACCTATGAAGTTACGTAGCAAAGTGATCTTGTAATTATGTTGCATCGTCTTGTAGAGACTTCATGCAACCTTCTTAGCACCTAGAGGTATATATGGTGGTAGCCTAGAGGTAGCTTCTAGATGCTCTACTTCCATGTCTTCTGGTATAACTACTTCTGGAAACTTAGTTTCTTCCTTGTTGTCCCGAATCTCCATTGGTTTCTTATATTTATTATCTCGTCGTTGCTTGGTCCTTTGTTCCTTGGAATTTTTCTTTCGTGGCAAATTTCTAACGCTGGGGGTTGTAGCTGGTCTCTTTACCTGATTTTTCTTTGGTTGTGATTCTTTTGTGGCTGGTTGCTTCCATGACAACCGTGGGCCTGTGACACTTGGTGTTGTAGCTTCCATGACTCCTGCTAGTCTCTTCCTTATGAATTCCTTGGAAATATCGTCAAAACCCCTCTCAGACATACAATGAATAGCTTTGTTCTCACTTAGGCGCAAATTCACAATTCGAATTCTTAGGAAGCAAAGTGTCAAAATGTGGAGCATGACCTTGTTTTTATACCAAATTTGAATTTCGGACCTCATGATT